>VYZS01054755.1:0-13249 GCA_013400695.1 Neodrepanis coruscans
ATAATCTTTCCATCAGGAAGCACAGCTGGGCTCTCCTTTCTCAGTAGGTACAGCTGACAAATGACCAAATGTGAGATGCCTGGGGCTGGGAGGGTGGTGATGCAGGATGTGGCTTTGTGGCAGGACACCCTGTCTGTGGGCAGCCACAGGAGCCAGCTGGGTTCTGCTCATAATGTGCTTCTAATAAGCTTAAAGGGGGAGTTGTGCAAACTGCCCTGCATATGCTGTGTCCTTTCAGTGTTAAATTCTCCAGCATCTCCAGGCCTGTAAGGTTCCTGGGCATGTGGGGGTCCAGCCTGATGGATCTGGGATGCAGCCCTGGGATATATGGGCCTTTTGGCCAGGCTGGCTCTGGCACTGCTCCAGCTGGGTCAGGTGTAAGGCAAGAAAACCATTTCCTTTGCAATTAGCAAGATTTGTTACTTGCTCACACAACTGCGGTTAGAAAAAGCGGAAAACATTATGACGTGATTAATTTAAGATTAGCAAAGGAGGGGGGCAGAGCTCAGTTCAAATTGCAATTAATTACTGAAGCAGCCAGAGGATCAGAGGAGTCAGATACGTAACGAAAGACAAGCTCCAGCCTCTGAGGCTGCTCTGCTTATCACCTGCACACCTTTTCTGTAATACAAGATTAAGTCTCACATTTGAAGTTCTATTCTAAAGCTGATTTTATTTTAGCAAACCAAGGTGTTAAATAATGGGTCACATATTTGGAAACAATTTCAAAACAAACATTTTTAAATAGGGAACATGTACATAATCATTTCTGAAAGTAATCTCTTCCTTTAGCTGTCACTGGGGATTTCTCTGAGACTTCTCTAGGCAGCTTTAGCTAAAGGCCAGTTTGGCAGAGGCTGCCTCTGTGGGTCAGTCAGGGCAGACCCTTCCTGGGTGACTTTCATACCCGTTTCCTTGTAGCCAAATAAAGAGAAAAACTAAATAAACCATTTCCCTGCCCTCTGTCTCAGCAGTTCAAGTCCTTTAAAACTAAACCAGCCAGGATCAAATCTGTTTCTAAAGCAAGGATAAGCAAGGCCCAGGAGAGTATTCAGGGAGGGAGGCACAAACAGGAATGTGAGGCACATGTGCGTGAATCAATCTTCAAAGTTGCCTCTGGACCATTACTTCCCTCCCCAATTAATTGGGAGAATGTATTTTATTAGGAGCTCTGACGAGCTGAGGGTGTTTGTAAAGATGTTAATGAATCACTGTCCTGGCTTGTCCAGGGCTGTGATGTGTGGATGTGTTTTGATGTGCTGATTTCTTGTCTCAGAGTGATATCCCAGAGCTGTGCCAAGCTGCTCTCTCTGTGACTCTTCCCTCAGCTCCCCCACATAGGCTGTGAACCTTTGCAAGGCTCTGTGATAACCATGTGTCTCTGTGTTGTGTAGCTGAAGGGTGTTTTTGGAAGTCTAGCAGTACAGTATGGGCTGTTAAGATTCCCAGGGGCAGCACATGTGGTATGTGTGTCACAGGATTCCTCCTTCTGCTGGGCTTGTGGGTTTGGGCCATTCCTGGTGGAAATGGCAAAGGTAAGAGAAAAGCTGCATGCACCAGGGGAGTCTGGGCAGAGCCTGATGGCTTTGGCTCAGCCCTGTGTAAGAGCAAAAATAGCTGATTTTGTTAATGTTGCACACGTGGTTTCAGACTTTTGAGTGCAATCAGTGTGAAAAGGGGGCAGGAAAAAGTGTTTGGAAGCCTTGGAAATGGGGGAAGTGCAGATCCATTCTTCCTTAACGAGGCATGCAGGGCTGTGATCAAATTAATTGTGAGAGGGTGAAGTCTGGAAAGCTCTAGCTGAAAAAAAGAAGAAAGAAGAGATGAGCAAGCTGCCACAAAAAGCAGAGCCTAGTGAGCTGTGCAGTAGGACTTGGCACCTGAGGGGCTCTGGGGACACTGGGAAGTGCCCCAGCTCAGAGCCTGCTGGGCTACACCCCTCTACTTCATTCACAGTGTGGGTCAGTAAGTGTGCTGCTGTGGAAAAACTTGTGTGTGATCCTTCTGGTGCAGGATTTTTCCTCCAGGGCATTGCAGCAGCCTAATTCCAGAGTTAGGTGGGAGGGCAGCTGCCTCCCTCCCCTTACAACCCACCCCACTCTTTGTGTATCCAGACCCCATGGCTTTAGACTTAGAGTGGATCCCGGCTGCCTGAGTTTTTCAGGACTTGAACTGCTGAGACAGAGGGCAGGGAAAAGGTTTATTGTTTTCTTTAATTGACCTCCTGTTGTCTGGGCAGGTGTATCAATACCACCTGACACCTGTCCTGCCTTCCCCTCGAGGTCCTGCACTGTGTCCTGCGTCACTGCTTGGCACCTTCACGGGGTTCTGGCTATTTTTGCTCGCTTCCTCCTGCGACTCTTCAATCTGATAATCTCCTAATCTCCAGCTCCTGGCAATTCCTCTGCTTTATACCTGGCTTATGTCTTGGGAGTTGTGTTCAAAATAGCTCCTGACCTTGTTGGTTAATGCATGTTAAGAAATTGGTCTGCGTAACTACCAGAGCCTTTTCATTCATTCCCTAAATTCTTGTTATTTCCTGTGTTGGGGGGAGAAATTCCAGAGAAAGTCACTGCTGTTGCATCAGTCTCTTGTACAGAATCCTCCTGATTGACACCCATTTTCAAGACCAGATTTTGAGCTCTTTCTTACCCTGGGTGCACTCTGCTTTCCTTTGTTTGCTCTTCAGGCCTTAAAATAGGAGCTGCCCAATCTGAGTTTAGACTCTGATGAGCAGCACAGAAATATCCATAGTGTTTATGAGAGGGGACACGTGCTTTCTCCTGATTGCAGAGAAGGAGAAAAGATCTTGAAAGGAGCACAACAAGGAGTGTGAGCTCTATTGCCCATAAACTCTTCTTGGTGGGTGGTTGCAAAGGAAATCTGGAAATATAGGGTCAACTTTTAGCTTTCTCTTATGAGGATCAAACAACTAATCTTATCCATTGGATAACTAGAATAACAGAAAGAGGGCCAGAGGAGAAAGTGCCTTTGTTAGCTTTCTTCTTGTATTATCTAACACTGTGTTATCCTCACCTTTTGTGCTCCTCTGTAACGTCAGCTGCTAAAATGCACACCTGGAAATATCCGCCAGGTTTCAGGATGTACCAGTGTTTACAGGTCATGCCTGCTGGCATTATCTAGGCTGTTTTGCTGGTTTATTTTGCAATCTTGGTTGGGTTTGGGAGGGGAGAAAAGATCCCTGGATGAGAACTGGCTCTTCTCTGGATCAGGCAGCAGAGGTCCCACCTCAGAACTGTAACAGGGAAGGAGCACCCACTGTATCTGAGAACAAGGATGGAGCCTTCTGAACTGTTTGGGATGTTTTTTGAGTCACCTTTTCCTACAAAGGGAATAGGATAAATCATGAAGTAATTAATTGAGCCAGTCTCAGGAAGTCAATCACTTCTGCTGCTTCCTCAGACCACCATGGTGGCGTTAGTTGTGATCCAAACTCTTCAAAACTGTGGTAGGTGTTAAGATAGAAAAGGTCTCTAAAGGAGGGGAGTTGCAGATCTTTGGGCATGATCCAGAGATTTTGGGAAAGAAGCTGGAGATGCACCATCAGGAGTAATGATGTGTGAGGGAAAAGTAGCTGCTAATGCCAGGCTTGGGTGGGTTTCAAGGATTTGCCCTTTGCTTTGAGATAAAGAGATCAAGTTCAACTCAGCTGTTGAACAATTTCCATGAGTTTGAGGTCTGGGATGTGGCTTTAGGAAGCAGTAGAAGATGCTCCTCCTTTGTGACCTTTCTTGCACTACTTAATATGGGTAATTTGGGACAAAAGGCAATCTGTTGGGTTCTGATGTGTCCATCCCTTTATTCCTTGCTCAGAGGTTGCTCTGTCATCCCTAAATCAGGTGAGTACTGAAGGCTTGGTCAGGGACATACCACAATTATTTAGTTATTAACAGGGGAACAGTACAACCTGTTTCAGGGGAAGCGGAAGAAACAAAATACTCTGTCCTGAGAGACCAACTCACCATTTTTATAACAATCCCCTCCGTGGGGCTTTGAGCTGCCTCATGCCTAACTATAAAATACACGTGGATTTTGCCTCCATTCCCCAAATTGTGGTGATGGTGAATTAGGATAAGGAAAGCTAAATGATACATTTAAGTGCGTCAGAAAAGTGTGGGCAACTGGGCCCTACAGTAATTTAAAAATAAGTATGTATGGGATGAGATTAGCAAATCTGACAGTGCTCAGCTAAGCATGAAGATCTGCCAATTGCAAGCAGCCCATTCCCAATAAGACCTTCCAGTGTAGCCACAGGCTCCTGTTATGTATGGGGGAAAAAAGCAGCACGTGGCTACTTTGATTGATTTTTGAACAGGAATAGCAGAAACTAATGTAATACAGACTGAGAGGAATATATATTCCTCTTTTTTTTTCCCTTCCAGGAGACTGGGCACTGCCAGAGGAGAAAAAACACTTGATTGCAGTATTCTGGCAGCTGATCTTCCCGGATGTCATCCAGTTGTATACTGGCATATTGAGTAAAAACAAAACAAAAAAAAAGGGGTTTAAAATATTTTCAGAGCAAAAAGAATGGGGAAATGCAGTGTTAGGGGTGCAAACATCAATGAGCAGGAGCCTGATGGGGATTCTACCCTGGATTTACTCCCCTTTGGAGGCTCTGCTTGGCTTTCCTCTGCTCCAGATGAGTCATGGACACTGTTACTGCAGCAACGCTGCTGCCAAGGAGGGGGATAAAGCTGTTGCCATGGTGCTGGATGGGCAGGAATTCTGCAGGAGTAAAAACACTTAATAATTAACTTGCAGACAAACGCGGCTTCAGATTTGCCCGCGTGCTCTAGGGAAGGTGTCCCGGGCTCCCAGGCGACTGCCGCCTGTTGCAAACAGCCCCTCGCCTTCCTGGGAAGCAGCTGGTGGCCATGGGCCCAGGGAGGCAAAGCTGGACTGTGGGAAGCTGTGCCTGTGTCCATCAATTTGTGTTTTGCATGTGGCTGCTTGGAGCTGGGAAGTTGTGGGACAGGTTAAGAATTTGAGTGGCTGATGTGTCAGAGCTTAAAATCACGGTGTAATTGCAGGACATCTCCCTGAGGAATGCTAAATGTTGGGGCTTAAGGCAAGGGCTTGGTTTAAATGTCTGTTCTGTCTTCTTAGCTATTGGTAAAGTCAGAAAAGATGACTTTGTGCAGGTTTCGGGCTATTTGGTCAAACAGTAGGCTGACATTTTCTTGTGGTAGTAGAAAGGTTGAGTTTTTACCTTGTTTTTCCTGATAGTGAGTGTGCTGGTGTTAGTTTTATCTTGTGCTGTGTTGATAGGGAAGAGAAAATCCCTGCCAAATGCCAGGGATGCTTTGAACACTGTCCTCTCTCTTAAAGCCCATTTATAGAATTGTAGAGTCACAGAATGATTTGGGTTGGGAGGGACCTTAAAGATCATCCAGTTCCAACTCACCCTGCCATGGACAGGGACACCTTCCACTATCCCAGGTCCCTCCAAGCCCTGTCCAACCTGGCACTGAACACTGCCAGGGATGGGGCATCCACAACTTCTTTGGGCATTCCTTTGAGAATTCACCATATGGGGTTGCTGGAGAGCAGTAAAACTGTCCAGAGAACATTTAACACCTCTGTTCCTTGTACCGAGTGTACTTGGACAGTTCTTCAAGTTATGGAGATTTGGAAGGAATTAAAGGCTTCTAGGAAAATGTTCCAGCCCAGAAGCTGTTGCTCAGAGTGTTCCAGGATTTGTTATACCTGTGCTGAAGTCAGTTTGTCATGGGCAGGTCTGAGCTCTGGCCATTTGTAACTTGTTTTTATGTAGTCAGTGACTAAGCCTAAGGTGGATGGATGTATTTGAATTTCAGAAATAGGAAAGCAGACAGAAATCAGTGATTAGCTCAGATTACCAGCAGGAATTAGTAGCTGAGAAAGTGCTAAGAATTAGAATGCTAATGTATTGTTTTCACTTTGGAACCTCTAAACCAGTCTCCTACATCAAGCAGATGTGCAGTTGTGTGAAAGCTGACCTGGCTTGTCTACATACAGCATTTATTTAGATTTGTCAGGATAAAGTAAGTTATTGGAGCTGTTTTCAATCTGTGCTGTATGTGCAGTGCAAATAAGGCACCACTGCTCCTTCCCCAGGGAGGAGGCTGATTCCCATGCCAGGAGCAAGGCTGAAGGCCAAAAGCATGGGGTTTTAATAGTGGAATCCTCATCCCTGGAAGTGTTCAAAAGGCATGTGGATGTAGCACTTGGGAACATGATTTAGTGGTGGACTAAACCATGGCACTGCTGGGTTAGTGGTTGAACTTGATTTTAGAGGGCTTCTCCAGCCTCAACAATTCTGTGATGATTTTCTCCCAATGATACTGACTTCTGCTGGAAGTGGGAATGGGGTCTACTCCCTGTTTTCTTAATACTGAGAAAGGCTTCAACACCGTTTTCAGTGCTGAGGAAAACAAGTTCTTGTTTGGAATGAGCATCAGTGGAGAGCAGAGGCCACCCTTTGTTTGCAGAGGGCTGGAGCAGGGAGGTGGCACAAGGGAGGACACTCCTGTTCCAGTTAAGTGCAGTCGGCTTAGTGCTCCCAAAGCTGCTTAGCACTTGCATTCTGCCACAGGGCAGTTTTTAAAACAGGCAAAGCCTCTTATACTGGAAGGGCTGGGATTTGATGGAGATGCTGACTAGTCTCAATATCCTGCGAGGAAATGGGTGCAGAAGTTGCTGGCATAGGGTTGGGGAAAGGTAATGACCTCTGAGTGTTGGGGGAGAGAAGTCTTTTCCCTGTGTCTGAGCAGGGCAGTGTGAGCATTCAGAGCTGAGACTGTCTTCAGAGACATCAGTTTTGAATTAAAACAGGCAGTACTGGGGATGCATTTGGGCTGCTCTCACTGCTTGTGTGGCCTCCAGAGAACAGCTAGAAATTTCTGGTATTTCAGGGCAGCCTTCATTCAAATTTACTTTCCTCTGCAGATTATTTGTGCACTCCAGAGGAAAATGTTTACAAGATAGACTTCACCAGGTTTAAAATCCGGGACATGGAATCTGGCACTGTCTTGTTTGAAATCACCAAGCCAGCAGCTTCAGGTGAGTGTGCACACAAAATAATGTTTTCACAAACAAACAAATGGCTTTTCTCACTCCTTTTACTACATACATTTCCCCCCAAATTGGAGATGCTCTCAACTGCAGGAGGGCTGAAGTCCCAGCTTGCAGCAGAAATGTTTTTCAGGTGTCTCTTTGTAGCAACACGGTGAGCAGAGCTCGCTGCTGCTGTGCTCTCACCGTTACCATCTGTGACAGGAAAGGACAGATGGATATTGTAAACAGAAGCGGAGGAGGAGATCACTGTGTGGTTGTTTCTTGGCTCTTTATCAGCTTGTGCCCCTCTGTACATAGTTTAGCTGTTTGTTTAACATCTTTCACTAAGGAGCCTGGAAAATGGTGTTTCCAAAAGGGAGAAACTGTCAGTTGGGCAAATTAGACACATTTGAAATTTGATTTTTTTTTCTGAAAGAGCCATCCAAGTGTTACCTGTTGCCAGTGATAATAAAAACCCAGGGCAACTGTTCTTTTTCTGATCAAGCACTTTTAAACCTTCCCCACATCCCTGCAGGTGAGAGGAAGTTTTCTGTAGCTTATAGGTAGCAAACCAGACAAACTATGGGAAAAGGGCTTTTTCAGAGCCACTCTGCAATCCTGACCTGAGGTAGGAGCAGTAAATCACTTCAGAAGATAAGTGACTCAAACCAAAGGTCCACTTTGCAGTATTACATCTCCAAGTGACCAGTAGTGGATGCCTCGGGAGGGAGGCTGAGCTCACCATCAGGCTCCCTTGGAGTGGTTTCCTGCCTTACATTACTCAAATAACACAGCCACAAGTATTTCCACTGGGTTTCTGTTTCTCACACGACTCTGACGGGGTTTGCTTTGGGCTTTTGCAGAACGTGAGCACAATGACAGGAAGGATGTTGACCCCAACGCCGGGCGCTTTGTTCGCTATCAGTTCACCCCGGCCTTCCTCAGGCTGCGGCAAGTGGGAGCCACGTAAGTAATTCCCCCTCTGCCACTTCTTCCAGGACAGGAAGCAACTGAAGCCTTGGAGAAAATGGCTCTCCCATCTTGATCCCGGGAGGAAGTTGATTCAATAGGGATCTTTTGTTGTTATGAGGCTCTACAAGTGTCTTTGTTGGATGCCTTGCTTTCTCCAGCCCTTTGGGTTGTTTAGTAATCACAGGAATAGGCCTGGTGTTGCAGAGGTTGATGCTAAAAGGAGCAAAATAAGGTCGGCAGATTATATAGAAGGTTCTGGGGGAGCCTTATGGCACCTTCTGGTACTTAAAGGGCCTACATGAGACCTGGAGATGGACTTTGGACAAGAGCCTGGAGTGACAGGACAAGGGGGAATGGCTTCCCACTAACAGAGGGAAAGGTTTATATTAGACATTAGGGAGAAATTTTTCCCTGTGAGGGTGGGGAGGCCCTGGCACAAGTTTTCCAGAGAAACTGTGGATGCTCCATCCCTGGAAGTGTCCAAGGCCAGGGTGGACGGGGCTTGGAACAACCTGGGATAGTGGAAGGTGTCCCTGCCTATGGCCGGGGGGTTGGAACAATGTGGTCTTTGAGATCCTTTCCCACCAACACCATTTAATGATTGTATATTCCAGCTCTTTTCTGTGCAGTATAGTTTGTTTGTCAGAGTCTCTGCCAGCTTTGGAAGATTTATCTTCACCTTCTGCATTTCACTCCCCAAAAAACATTGATCCATGGATGCAGGTGAAATTATGAAGTTATGTTTGATGCCTTTACTGATGGTGTATCCATCAGTAAACCACCCCAAAATCTGACACCTAAAAAATTGTCTTGCTTGTCTCTTTCTTAAGTGAAAAGAATGAAAATATAATATAACCTGTGGTCCATAATGCTGAGTTGTGTCCCTGGAGAAGGCTTTAAGAAAAAGGAAATGATAATTTAGTTAGTACTGTTGCTTTATATTTTTGGCATTTTTTATTTCTTCCAGAGCTCTTCTACATTTCGGGAATGATGCAAATCTCATTTAAGCAAGAAAGCTCACATCAATCTTCCCTGTGTTTTTCAGGGTGGAATTCACAGTAGGGGACAAACCCATTAATAATTTCCGTATGATTGAGAGGCACTACTTCCGTGATCAGCTTCTGAAAAGTTTTGATTTTGAATTTGGCTTCTGCATCCCCAGCAGTAAAAATACTTGTGAGCACATCTATGAATTCCCCCAGCTCTCGGAGGATCTCAGTAAGCTCACTTTAATTTCTGGGTTATCACACTGATGTTCATCTGAGGTGGTTTGGGGGAGTGCTTTCTTAAAAGCTGTAACAGAGTGAGTTGGGTATAATAATTCAAAGTTTTATATATACTGTGTTAACACTGGTTTTGTGTTCTATTAGCTTGCATCTTATTATCTACCAGAGTTGCCTGTTTAGTGGGTTTTTTTTTTAATTCATAAAAGAGAAGCTTTATGTCAGAGAGAAAAAAGATAATTGTGTTATAAAACAACCAAAAAATAGGATTAAAAAGACCTTCAATAAATGGATGACTTAAATGTTATGTTCTCTTTTAATGTTTGATGTGCTGTATTGACAGCTCGAGAGGTTTTAGTATGAACATAATTTTTATTTTCTCTTCTCTCTCCCAAGACACGATAACACTAAATCTGTGTGATCTTATTCTTTACAACCCCTAATTGTGTATGTCAGCACTATTATTACAGTCTGTGGAAAATACAGTGAAGCACTGCTGCCTGCTTATTGTCAGACCAGAACAAATTTCTTTTGAGTTCACCATTTAATCACATTTAAAAAAAAAAAGAACAAAATAAACCCCAGAAACTCTAGTGAGGTTGGGTTGAGAACTTACCCTTTGTGTCGTAATGTATTTGGATTATGAACATATGTCATCCCTGAAAGTGTTCCAAAAAATGTATGGATGTGGCACTTGAGGACATGGTTTAGTGGTGAATGTGGCAGTGCTGGGTTTATGGTTGGACTTGATGATCTTGGAAGGCTTTTCCAACATAAATTATTTCATGGTTCTATGACTTCATGATTATGTTTGAGTTGTTTAAAAGGCACCATCAGCAAATGGTTTGGGCAGGTTCCCAGGTTGGTTTTGGCTTTTCACCTGAGAGTTTGCTGCTGTCTGAGTGATGCTGTGAAGTGTACCTGACGTCCTGTGGAGCATTTCCTTGGCAGAGCTGCTGTGTGGCACTGTTAATTTTGCTTCTTTTCTCCTTGTTTTCCCCTCCTGCAGTTCGAGAGATGATCCTTCATCCCTACGAGACACAGTCGGACAGTTTCTACTTTGTAGACAACAAGCTCGTGATGCACAACAAGGCAGATTATTCATACAGTGGAGGACCTTGAGCGCAGGAGGGACTGCGCTGGCCTCCCCTTTCCTATGGAAGTCATCAGGGATACCAACACCTTCAGTTCTGTTGCCTGCAGTGTCAACTGGACAAGGATCCACAAACCAAGGACTCTTTGCCACAGTAGGAGTTTCATGACTAAATTTGCCGGTCTCATCTCTTTTGAGCTTTGAAGCAGACCCAGTTTTTCAGAACTTTAAGCTAAATGATCTTTGGATACCACTTCCCTAAGTTCTTTTAAATGCCTGCTTTGAAAATGGCCTTGTTGGACCCTGGGGGATTTTGCTCTAATTCTGTGAATTTCTGTTCTTGCCCTCAAGTATCTTTTAGGATTCCCAAAGAATGTAATCAGAGAAATGGTGGATGCAAAGGCAGAGGTTTGATTGGTTGTTTCTCTTTGTGAATGCTTCAAAGGCCAATTTAACTTGTCCATCCAGTTGAAAATGTTGAGCATAGCATCTCAAAAAGACAAATTTCATCTTTATAGGTTGGCTCTCTCCATAAGTATTTCATCCTTTAGTTTTGGTCCTTCTATGTAACGTTCTGTTTAATCCTGGAAATGCTGAAATTTGCAACGAAGACCAGTAGTTCAGTGACAGAGCTGTTTTAATTGGGTGTTGTCCTTTTACATTTCACATGAAGGTAAAATAGCATCCATCAGTTTTTGCAGAATAATCAGGAAAAATAGAAGGATTTTAGCTTTATTTAACATTTTCACATAGCTAATGTTCAGTGTGTTCATACTACACATTTTCCATGTCTATTTTCTTACATCTCTGCTCAATACCAGGATAAGGGCTTCAGCACTGCTTGTTAGAGCAACACTTTCATTTGTCTAGGGCAGCTGGAGAGCATGGAATTTCCAGTTTTCTATTTGTATTTGTATTTAAAGAATGTTATGACAGTGTTTTCCCTTTGTTAAAAATGTTTAGGATTGCTAATTAATATAGGTGAGACAGTAAGTCTAATAATAGCAAAAAATTTAGCAAGACCTCTCTCTTCAGACTCTGGAAGGAGTTTAAGACCAATTTTGCCCAAGAAGGAGCAACACCAAGGATATCCTAGTGTGGGGTGGCCTGTTGTCATGAAACCCCTACTCTAAAGGTCAGTTCACTGATATTAAAAAAAAAAAAAAAGTCAGTTGCAGTTTGTAGATACTTCTATAAATACTTGATGTCTCCATGTCTAATTCTGTGAGTTGAAGTGGAACATTCTATGTTAGCCTCAGATAGGTGTGATTGTAATAATTTTTATAAAATACCATTTCCAGTTGTGCTGAGCATCTTTTTAGTCGGAGCCTACGTCAGACAGGATTAGAAATGGTTCCAAGTGTAGCCATCTACCTAAGAACAGGGAGGTTTTTGTGCTCTTGTTGGGGGTCACCATTTGTATTTGGCTTGGCTTTTTTGATTCCTGAGAGAGGATGCAGTTTTATAAAGGAAACACAGTGAGTTTAGATTACAGCACAGAGTTTTTATTATGCTTGGTAGCTACAAAAGTATGTAAAGTTCACTGATTTTACACAACTAGTAGTTGTAGGAATTCTTATCACAATGAGACTTGTATTTATCACTATTTTTTGTCTCTAGTGTATTAAATCATACAACTAGCCTATGGCTGACTGATCTGTTTGAGAGATAAAAAGAATTTCCTCATGATTTGTACAATGCTCTGAGCTACTGATCATTGATTTTACAGCACAATAACTACTAACGGTGAAAATAGTTTCAAAAAATACTTTTTTGTCATTCATTCACCCCCTTTTTTATGTCAAGGCCATTGAACTATCTATATATCCAATGACATTTTGCAAGTTTAAGTATTTATGAGTTTTGTTTCGACTCTTGAAGGAGCAAATATGTCAATTTGAAGACAGAGAGTATGTGTGTTTATACTTAACACCCTGTAGAGGGTGTTTGGGGGTATTTTTTAACCCTCACCTGCAGTTCATAATAGTCACTCCTGTGCATAAGATTTTTAAAAGACTTTTAGAAATAGTACCTGCCCAGAATTGCCAGTCATATATTTGATATGGAAGTATCTCAGTATATTTTAATGAGATCAGTTGTACTTTGGTGTGGACTCTTGGGTCATTGTACAGAGTTTCCTCTCTGTACAGCACATTGTTGTCACCTGAAATAGTCGTGTCCTGTTCTTTTTCTATGCTACCTCCTTTTAAGACTTTGGACTTCGAAGTGAAAAGTAATTCCATAAAAATATTACTGTAATCATTGGAAACTTGAGGGTAAACATGCCCCTTCTAAAACAACCAGGAGAAGGCCACCTTGTTCCCAGGAGGGCAGTGTGTTTTTGGATGGCCCTCCTGACACTGCATTTCAGGGTAGGTTTGAGGTCAAACACAAGAAGAATTATCTGCTGCTGATCTCCTCAGTTCTGCTAATTCTGTGATTCTGTGTGTTAGAATTCCAGGCAAAATTTAGAGTGAATCATATAGGAGATACTTTACTGAGAGAAAGAGTTGTCCAGTGTTACTAGGAATATTTTAAACCAGAAACAAAAGTTTGACATTTTCAATAAAATCAGTTTCTACCAATTGTAGCTTTAGCTAAAGTTGGAGAAATTTTACCCGTTTTTGCTACAAATAACAAATTCTGATTCTTAAACCACAACAAACAACAAAACTTCCTGAGGGAAGTCTAATGAAGGTGCTTTTTCCTGTGTTCCCCTGCAGCTGTTATCACTGTTATCTCTCTGTTCACTTGGAAAGCCTTGTTAGCATTTATTTAAGGTCATTTTAACAGTCTTAACAAACGTGTGGGAATTGCTCTCTTAAGGGAGAAGTTCTGTTCGTTTTCCACCTGTTCATGCAGCAGTATCATATGTGATGTTGACATGAGGCACATGAACAGC
>VYZS01054756.1:0-12375 GCA_013400695.1 Neodrepanis coruscans
ACATTTTCCCCATCCCATAACAAGCAGGAAGTATTGCAATTGTAAGAACAAATTCTCAGAAGCCAGAAACATTATTATCAGATATTTTTGCGAAGTTATTCTGCTTCCACAAAACACACGTATCTTTCAAATAACACAGAACACGGCCAGAGGTTTAAGTAATGGCCCTGTAGTGTTGGTTAGATACTTAATATATGTGATGTCATTGTGAATTATAATATATCACAAAGTTACTCAGACTTGGTTACAGAACAGCTTCTTTTCAAACATTCTGTGAATCTGTATAGGGAAAAAAAAATTAAAATGAATTATTTGTTTGGGGTATTCCTGGCCAAAGAACAGTTTTGTACAGATGAAAGCAAACCATCTCCAGTACTTGGACCACCATGGCCCGTGACAATTTGTATGTACAACATACTGTATCGATACTGCAAATGTTGTGCCATTGCAGACACCATTTTTTAAATGAGACTGAAAGAGTACACTAAGACCAGCTATAATAATTAAAGGACGTAGCTCTTTTTTTTTTGGGGGGGGGGGGGGGGGGGTTAGAGCCTCATTCGTAAGTATATACTAAGGTGTATTTACGTATGTTTAACATACTTTATAAAAAACAACGTAAATTTTGTTTCTGCAGACTATGAATGCTTTCACAAAATCTTTCCTTATAAATAATTCAGAGATTTCATGCAGTAGTTATTAAAGTTTTGTGTCATTTTTAAAAGTAAGAAAACCCAAATAATTTTCAAAGAGACAGCCTGAAAGCACTATTTTAAATGTGCAAGGTTCCCCTGAAGAAGCAGATAGGAACGGAATATATCAGAAGAATATGCTGACATGAAAATTACGGTCATGCCAAGGGCAGAAGTTTCACCTAGAGAAATTCAAAAAAGGAAAACAGGTGAGTTATGCAATTATTAACCTTCTATCTTCTTGCATGGTTTCTGGTTTAAAATAAGACTAATATAAAAGGATCTTCCGTTTACTTCTATGTCAGACTAAAAGTGAAATAATATTGAAGGAGTATTCATGTCTGAGCAAACTCTACATCTTTCATTGCATGCAGTTTCTGTTCCAGATATAGCTTTTTGTTTTAGCTCCCACTTTTCCTTTCTGCTCATTTTCATGTCTTGCTTATCATCTAGTATCTTTTACAAGACTAATGTGGTACGGATCCATTGACAGATTGCTTTCAAGCCATTTCTCCTTATCTTTCTGTGCTTGGATGCACTCCATTTAACTCACTGAGGATAGGAAGGCTTTCTTCTTGAGCCTAGGCTTGCGCTTCACCACTCCACCTTACAAGTGGGAGTTGTTTATTAAGTAAAAGGAGCAGACATTTCAAACTAAAACTGAGAACTTGCTTGACAAGAAGCAGAAAAGAGACATAAGATCAGATGGTACATGTTAGCTAAATGGGGTGTTGTCATTTCCTCTCACTCGACACCTTGGTTGCCCTCTCAGATGTTGGTGTTAAATATCAAGTGAGTGTAGAGTGATTTCTTTTGGCTGTTGAGTTGGATTCTTCTGGAGGCTGGGTAGCACAGGATAAGAAAAGTGGGTTAGTTGGTTCAGAAGTAATCTATATGGCTGAATTTAAATCTGAACACAAATCCTTATTTGTAACACTTGAATGCATATCTTTATAAACTTATATAGTGAAGACAGTAACCGTGTATAAATTTTAGTCTAGGGCCTGATAAGGAAATGTGCCTAAGGACTTTTCAATAAACTTACACAATACTCAGTTACTGAGGAAACCATGAAGAACTGGAACAATGTTATGAATTATCAGATCTTCTCAGACTGCTTTTTATTTTGTACTTTAACACCCCAGAGAGGCTTCAAGCCCTCTATAATAAGACCTGTATGCATAGAGGTGAGGTGTTAGACCAAAGTAGTTGAGGTAACAAAATGCAAGCTGAGACAGAGAAAACTGGAATGGTTAGAACTGAATATGGTAATAGTCATACTGTGCTAAATCAGATAAATGACTATAGAAATCATATTAGTTCTGTCTAGCTAAAGAGTGAATACGTTCTTCAATAGATTGCATGTACCAAGGATGCGCTAAGCTTTACAAAGGCCAGCAAGACGGGCAATAATTAATCCTTGGAACTGAATCTGGAAAAGCACATCCTTCTTCTTCTTCTGACAGCTACTTTACTTTTGTGCAGTGTGCTTTTTCACAGCACTCAACCTTCTGTCTATTTTATACACTGTATAAACTTGACAAGTAGTACCCATAAGAGACTCACAAAGCTGTGTCTGGATCCTAGAGAAGGCTGTAGACTTTTTCCCCAACCAAAGCAAGAAAAAGTGTATGAAATACACAGAAACTACAGAAACTGCATGCAAGTTGCTCCTCATGTTCCAACTCTTCTATTCAGTTGAACATCCTCTCTTTGCACAGTCTGCCTCTACTGTCACAGGAGCTTACAGTTGTTAATATATTTCCTAGAGATATTCAGATGTTGGCCTTCCTATGAACTTGAAAGGTAAAACTCTGAAATGGTAAATAACAATGCTTCAGGCAGCCAGATGAAAGAAAGGCAGTTTCTTCCATCACACTCAGCCATTTCTATATTACAAAAATAGGTGTATTCCTTAATCAAAATACATGGAAATTTAAAGCAAACATCTCAGTTACATCATAAACTTTTTTTCAGGACAGCTTTCAGTTTAATTGGGAGATCATTTTTTGCTTTTTTTGTGAATGCTCTCAGTTCTATATTAGGAGCATGTCATTGAAAGATAACATTTTAGTTTCATTTACAGAGAAAACAAGGTAGTATCAACACAGTCTGCCTTTCAAGAAATAAAATTGAGGGGTTTTTTTACCATCAAATTGCTTTTGGTTCATAATCATCATAGTATCTGTCAGAGAAGGCTCACTGGTGCTGGCTACAAGTGTACAGTCAAAAGAAAAACTGGCTTAACTCATGAAATAAGCTTTTTTCTTCCCAGAACTTGAAGTTTTCTGAAGTCATCAATTATACAAAGTTGTAACTATCAGCTGAATCCCTGTGTCTTGGGACTGAGACCACTTGGGATTCAGGTCTTTTATCATTCACTTCTTGAAAAACTTGTTTTGAAAAGAAAATAATTTCCATGTTCCATAATATTTCCAAGTGTTATTCTATTTGGCTCCACAAGCACAAAACTAATAGGTCCATACACCCAGTTGGTTCATATGTGGTCCACTAAGCATCATTTTTGTTATTTTTAGTCACTAAGGGCACTTTGGAGGCCTACCTTACCAGAAAAGGAGCATTTCCATTCTTTGAAGGGTGTCAGATAAATAGAAATTGGACACAAATAGATCATTTTTTTGCAGCAGACAACCATTTCTCAGTAAACACAATTCAGGTACTGCAGCCTAACATTAGCATCACTACAGAACACAAATTCAGCTAGAAATGAACCTTTCTGCTATTCTGGAGGCCCCTTGACTATATTCTTGAGTAATAACAATTTCTTCTCCATTCTTCTATCTATTTTCAGCCCTTATGTTTAGTTAAAATTAGCATTCTCAAAAAGTGCACTTCTAGGACATCTGGCAGAGGATTTCTTGCTTGCATTTTGGATATGATGAATAAACTAAAATAGGCTACTGGCTAACGGAAGCCAACACTAAGCAAAAGGAGTCAACCTTCATAGGCAAAAAGGTTTGACAAGTGGCACTGTGTTAGGATTGCAGTGCTTTGTTTCAGGCTGAGGAGCACATCATGTCTACCTAGTCTTGAGAACCCACTTGCACAAGTCTTGCAGGTGTAGCTGATGTAGGACTGTATGTGATTAAGAAATCCCCATATATCAGCATGGATGACAACAATAATTTTAAGTCACACATGCCCCACAGCCCCCTTATTCTCTTGTTTTCAGGTCAGTTAGAATCATTAATTAAAATGCAGTGCTGAAATTCCAGAAGATCTGTTTCAAGTATAATGTCCTTTGCAGACAGAAAATATCATCCGGCTCAAATCAATTTCTCTTGAGGAAAACAGAAACAAAAGTCCCCACAAGGCATGGGAATTGTGTCTGGACTGTATGCTTCTAGGGCTAGAGCTTTATGTATTTATTAGATGTAGCAATGGAGAGCACTGCAGGGAGCCAAAAATGTATTTTGGAGGGCAGAAAACCACTGCCAAAGAGCAGCCTGTCAGTGTCACACTACAAGATTAGACCATCAAAACATCATGGTTTTTGCTATTATTCTCAGACTACAAGGAATAGAATAAAACTGCCAAATCTTTCAGCCTCTAGCTGTCAATTCCATAATCCCCCAAAGTGCAGATTTTTCATAGAAAAGGAATTGGTTTTGTCCAGTTTTGAGTCAAGAATCATTCACACTCAAAATCTACCAATGCAGCTAATTCTGTTAACTTAATTAAATAATTTAAACCTTTTAGTTACGCACATGACTAAGATTTGTCAAGAATATACTGGTCATAACTCCAGCCACTCCATAGAGGACCTCTGTCCATGGTGCCAGACTAGGCACTTTTTACTGTTTGCTAGGTAAGTGGCAAAACTGGAAGATCAGAAAGCATGAGTATTTTGGGGAAAAATATCTGAGGGGTCTGTAAGACACATTTTAAGATGTCCCTTTAACTCTCTGGAGGATCCAACAAAAATCTAATTGCAGCCATTTTTCCTTTTTCTAAAACAAAGGCTTAAGAATGTTATCCATGTAACCCTACAGATGGAGAAAATTACTTTAGTCTCATAAGTCTACAATATGGTAGATAACAGCAAAATCAGAATAGCAAAAAGCATGCAATAAAAGTAGATTGATACAGCAATGACACTAAGCCCATGTCTTTGTCTGTTTTTTTTTTCAAATATGTTCTTCATTATTTTCCCTTTCTCTATTGAATACCACAATGAAGAAAGGATTGAAAGAAAGAATAAGACAAATGTGTCAGCATTAAATAGTTAGAAAATGAAGCTCAGTAATCTCAGAAGTTTGGGGTTTTTTTTGAATAAAACTCAATGTAGCAGAAGGTGTACCTTTTAAAACCTTTTCTGAAAAATGCTTACTCTAAGAAAAAGACAAATACATGGAAACACATGACAAGGCATTTAAAAAAGAAACACAGTTGTGAAGATGCCACCTTTTTATTTGCTGTTAAAAAAATCAAGTCTTTATAAGTTGCATTATAGCTCCATCTGTAGGAAGTTTGGACATAAATAATTATTTAAGTCAGCAAATATACATATGTATATGTCTTTCAGCCTTGGAATTTCCTGTACCTGTTTTTGAAAGCCTGTAGTCTACAAATCACATCTCTAATTCTTGCTATCCCCTGGCTCTATGAATTCTTCTGCAAACAGAAGGAAAGTGAACAGAAGATGAACAGGAAGGTGAGGCAAAAAACCAAACTCAATAGTGAGATCCTAACCTGTGTTTTCATCCCAGTTCACTGAACTGGTTTATATTACTCAAAAGATAGAAAAAGCCTTTCTGCAAGATACAGGATTGCAATGCGATTGGAACATTTTTCAAAGTTCAGTTCCTGCACCTTAAGCATTTGAAATTTCTTTGAAGTTAGCCCATCTACAAGAGTGGTGAGAAGAAGGATTTGAGGAACTACAGGCCTGTCAGTCTGACCTTGGTGCTGGGGTAGTTAATAAACAGAGTCATCTGCTTATGGATGCTGTGCCATCACATGGCACATGCAGGACAGCCACAGTATCAAGCATGGATTTATGAAAGACAGGTCCTGTCTGACCAACCTGATCTCCTTCTAAGACAAGGTGGCCCACCTAGTAGATGACGAAAGGGCCTTGAATATTTTCTCCCTGGATTTTAGTAAAGCCTTTAAGACTATCTCCCATGGCATTCCCCTGAAGGAATTGGCTGATTACAGCTTGGATAGGGGCACTGTTTGTTGTGTTAAAAACTGGCTGAATGACTCTGCCCAGAGTGGTGGCGAATGCAGTTACATCTAGCTGATGGTCAGTCAACAGTCATGTTCCCAAGGCTCAGTGTTGGGAACAGCCCTGTTTAATACCTCTATCCGTATTGTGGATGAGAGGATCCAATGCCCCCTCAGTCAGTTTGTGATAACAAGATGTATGGGTGTGTCAATTGGCTAGAGGATCAGAAAACTCTGCAGAGGAGTTTGGAAAGGCTGGATTGATTGGTCAAGATGCAAAAAAGCCAAGTGCTGGATCCTGCCCTTCAGTCACAACAACTTCATGGAGCACTACAGGTTTGCAGCAGAGAGGCTGGAAAACTGACTGGTGGAAAAGGACCTAGGGGTGCTGGTCATCAGCTGGCTGAACACGAGCCAGGAGTGTGCCCAGGTAGCTAAGAAGGCCAGTGGCAACCTGGGCTGTATCAGACACAGTGAGGCTAGCGGACTTTATTCCTGACTACTGTAAGAATTCTTTTTTATCTGTGGCAAGTCTTTCACTCAACCTCAACCTATGACTGCTTAGCCGTGAAATACATTGCTGTCCTCAGTATATGTTGCAATATGTTCCTGATAGGTAGCAGAGATGCTGTGACAGAACGTATTGTTACTAATACATAAAATATTTGAAGAAAATTAATCAGCAACAACTTGACACAGTTTACGGTATATTTGTTTTTCATGTACAGGATTATTCTGTCACCTATTTTCCACTAGTATGTTCCAAAGACGAGAACTGGATAATCACACAGCTGTTTCTATGACATACTGTAGTTTGGTTTGCATTTGCAAGCTGTAGTGTCTGACAACAGTTTGAAAAGTCCTCTAGCATTTTCCCCAGTGGCTNGGTCATCAGCTGGCTGAACACGAGCCAGGAGTGTGCCCAGGTAGCTAAGAAGGCCAGTGGCAACCTGGGCTGTATCAGACACAGTGAGGCTAGCGGACTTTATTCCTGACTACTGTAAGAATTCTTTTTTATCTGTGGCAAGTCTTTCACTCAACCTCAACCTATGACTGCTTAGCCGTGAAATACATTGCTGTCCTCAGTATATGTTGCAATATGTTCCTGATAGGTAGCAGAGATGCTGTGACAGAACGTATTGTTACTAATACATAAAATATTTGAAGAAAATTAATCAGCAACAACTTGACACAGTTTACGGTATATTTGTTTTTCATGTACAGGATTATTCTGTCACCTATTTTCCACTAGTATGTTCCAAAGACGAGAACTGGATAATCACACAGCTGTTTCTATGACATACTGTAGTTTGGTTTGCATTTGCAAGCTGTAGTGTCTGACAACAGTTTGAAAAGTCCTCTAGCATTTTCCCCAGTGGCTAGGCTTGTTTCTGAGCATCTCAAAGGCACAAGATGTGCTTGCTCTCTTACTGAAAGCTCAACAGCACATTATCATCAGTCTTGATCTCTGAGAATACTGTCATCCAGATTTATCCTCCAGGAAATCCCATCTAGTGAATAAAATCAAAGAACTTAATTTCTCAGCTCTAATAAGTCCTCACAATCTATTATTGGGGTCAAAGTATCAAATATATTGTATAAAACAAATCAAACACCAGGAGACTTTGATGGACTTCTACAGATCACAGCCCTTAAAGACCTCTAGTAACAATGAATTCAGAAATATCCAGTAAGAGCCACATGGTTTCTCGCAGGATGAACTATTATTCAGCTATGTGAACTCCGTGGTTTGAATCTTTTTCTTGGATATTGCACCATATGTATTGTAATCTTTCAAGTGATTTTGAAAAGCAGGTGTGATTATATTATCTACTGATCTTCCCTAGAAACTCTAGAGTCTAGATCTCTAGACTTTTCTTTGACAAGTCTAGTCAGAAGAAGTTTTGGGTAACCATACATCCAATATCTTGCTGAAAGCAGGACTAATTTCAAGTTAGAATGTCAATTTAGAAGCTTGAAGAATTTTAAGTTTGAAACTTAATTTCAAGCTAGAAACCTAGTTTTAGGTTAGAAGCTCAACATTTTTCCAGTCAAGTTTTAAAAAATATCTAAAAAAAAGAGATTATCCATTGCCGGAAAAAATATCTTATTATCATTACATCTTTAAAATTTAACAAAATTTGCCTTCTAGATAGAGAAAATAATTTAAGTGTCATTTTCAAATAAAAGGCATATGGAAGGAAGTTAATACATATTTTGCTTTTGCTCAATTAGCTCCTCAGCTCATAGCTGAGGCTTTTATGGCATACAGAGAAACTGGCAAGAGGGAAGCTAGTGAACACATCAGGAAAAAACCCAAGTTTTGTTAAGTCTCTTGTTTCCAGAATGTCTTGGAAAATGTATAAACACAAGATGGCAAGCAGAATTTTAAATTTTCAACTATTTTTTTTCACCCATATAGTGTAGTTTCACTTCATTAACAGAATTTTCACACTAGAGATTTAAAAAGCATGTACACACAACTGTCCCAGATTGAGAAATCTTATTTGTAGACAGCTTTACATAAATGTAAACCACCTAGATACATTTTAAGTAGAATTCAGTCTATTTTAGAAAGCTGAATTCAGATTGGCAGGTCTGTTATGTACTGACTAATTCTTTACGGGTCTATGATTTTGCTCCATGTACCAGAGTTCCTTTAGAATTGCGTAAGAGTTCAAGACTATCAAATGCTACAGAATGGATGTCAGTGTCCCAAATAAGGTTGTAACACTCATAATTCTGTAGATTTATACAGATGGGGACCAGTAATATTCGGTCAGCATTGATATACTCAAACTTCTATATATATAGCTAAACCTTGATTTATCAACAAACATCATGGAAGACAAACAGAAGAAGAATGTCCATTTGCACTGTTTAAGGTTTTCATCAGTAATAAAAACATAAGGATAATATATTCTTATCATATCTTAGCAATTTTAGACTTCTGATCCTCTAAGAAAAAATTGTGCCTTATTGAGTGGGTAGCTGTCATGCCAGTTGTCCAGCAATGGAAAACAAAATTCTTTTTTATGCAGTTTTACTTGAACATTTTATTGTGCTTGGTCAGACATATCAATAAAACTCCTTAAATTATCTTACATAATTTAGTATATTACATGAGAGGCAGTAACAAAGTTGAAGACCTCTGCAAAACAAGGAGTATAGGCAAAACTTGTTTTTCATAATTATTTCATTGTTGTTTAAATTGGTATACAGCCTTTAATATTAAAGAAAAACAGCTTAAAATGATAGAAACAAATATTAGTTTAGAGGTAAATGCTTACATTTAAACCACCCCAAGAAAATACATAAGCACGGCAACCGTGGTTTCTGCATATCAGCACTGCATCCAATAATACTTAGTTATCTAGTACTGTATATTCTTGAAAGGGAGAGTGACATTAAAACCACTAAGCAGTTCAGAGATCCAGTAACACAGCTTGATTTCTTATTTCAGATGTGGAGGTTTGTTTAACTGACAAAATTAAATTTTATTTCCTAGTCAACTGTATCTTTCAATGACCTATCATCATTCAGAATTTGCTATCAGATGAGGAAGTTTGATTTAGACATTATGACTTAGCTGTTACGGCAAATGAGTAAAGCTTTTATTCTGTGGTTTAATTATGTGTTAATAACTGATCCTTGCATTTGAATAGCCTTAATTACAAACTAGGAATGATTTTCAGTCTGGTTTTGGGCCAATGGTATAGCATATACATGCACATGTATGTGTACAAACCAACAGATCACTTTGAATAAAACTAACAGAGATTAAACCTAACAGAAACCTAACCTAACCTATTACATTGATCAGGCACCTAGCAACAATTTTAAGTTACATTAGTACAATAAAAGGTATGCATGGCAACTTACTTTTTAATATAGAATGTATTTTTGATGATTCATTTAAAATAAAGTAAATTCTAAGATAACTGCCTTGATACATCTTTTGATGCTGTAGAAATCATATAATGGTGTTTCTCCTATTTTATCTTCTGTTTTATTTGTAAGCAAAAATTTTAAAAAAAGGCTAGCAGTAGTTTTACTGGGGTTGATGTCATTAAAGATTTCATACTTTTTTAACATAGTAAACATTGACCAGGGGCTGAGAATTTGCTTAAATCAAAGCTATATCTTGCAATGCAGTTACCATTTCATGTTATGAAATGTCTCTGTGCTTATTTTACTGACTTAATACATTTGTTATATTGAGAACTGATTCAGCAGAAAAATCTCCAACATACTGGTCCCAGACATTTGTGGTTTCTGCATCAACAGTAGTTTGAATACCCTAGTAAAAGAGGTTAACTGACTTCAGAGTTAGCGAAAAATACCCCCAGGGATATAGCAAATATATCCCTGCCTTCCATGTAAACCAGAGTGCTCTTAAATGCTTTAGGGGAGCTGATTGGTGAACTGTTTGACAAGCCCTCAATTTAGCCTATCTCCAGTTAACATCTGTAACATATTTGTACACAGCCATAATATTCCCCTAAAAACTGCCACTTTATCAAGCTGCCCCACTTTGCTAGATGTGTTGAATAGACAGTACAAAGAAGAAACACAAGAAACAACTTGTATAAAGCAGTGGATTCTACTTACAGGATTGGAATGGGATTTATTGTGCTTAAACAAGAATCCTATACTTAATGATGCTTCCTGTTATCCTTTTTCTGTGTCTGTGTGTATGTCTCTGCATGTTTCATTGAAAGTATAATGCATCAGGTTATGGTTCACAAAATTAATGAGGTAAATTGCATAAAACAGGCCAGAAAGGAAAACAAATTTTATCTTAAAGAGAATAACTACATAGTTTTTCCTTACTTTTAGATCATCAATTCACAGCTAGCATTACATTTCCAAGATGACACTACATTTCTATTTGGTTAGAGATGTTTTGATTAGGTTTGACCTGAAAATTAAGTCAGCTGTTTACAAGGGTTATGTATTCCAGGTTTTGGGATTTTAGCTATGAAAGGTGCATGTCTCAGTCTCCCACACCAGACCACATTTTCATCTCATCTGCACAAGAGGCTTTAAATGATGACTTTCTTACCTCTTGAGGATATCTTGCAGCACCCTCCTCCCTCTCAAAAAAAAAAACCAAAAAAAAAAAAAACTGTCCAATTTTAGTCTTTTTTCTCTCTTTCTTTCTGTGTACACTGTTTTTAAGTCTTCATGTTTTGCTGTCAATCAAAACTAAAAAAAACAACCCCAAAACAAACCAAAGCAACGAGAAAAGCTCCCAAAAAAACACTGAAACCAAACCTCAGAAAGCAAATACTTATTATTTTTTCCCCAAGGAAAAAAGGGATTACGGGAACCAAACTCAACTGTAATTTCCATAAACCATTTCTATGACTACTGCTTCTAATGGAAAGCCCTGTTCCATTTCTGAAATAATTTTTGTTTGTAAAGTGAAATGTGTAACACAGAATAAAAGATCCTCTGAAGAACAATTATGTTGATTTGGTTTAACCAGACCCAGAGCATAACTGAGACTGGTCCACAAGCCTTTCAAATGTTTGCAGATTTTTCTGAAACATTCAAAACTCCTCTACACAAATATCTGCTACAAATCCAGTGGAGCTGACAAGTCTCATTACCCCGTTCTCACTCCAGGCAATCAAGAAATCTGAGTGTTGTTGACATGATCCATTTATATACAATATTTATTTAAGAACAAAACTTTACATTTTCCTCAAGTCACCCTTTAGCCAGACACTCAAAGGAAATGAATCAATACTTTGTAACACTTGTAAAATCAGTCTCTCTGGTTTACTCAAGCTGAGTAACACGTCATCTGGCAAACAAACTTAAAAGAACAACTTTGCAGCAGGTTATAAGAATTATACTACATTGGCTTCTAAGAGTTAGGAAGATTTAAAACTAGCCAGAATATTTTTGAGAGAGAACAAATTCACAATACAAAGAATATCTGACTAAGCTAAACTCTCAAGGTGTTATCTATTATTTTATGTGTTTTGCACATATCTAAGCATGGTGCAGCATTTCTAGACATCCTTAGTCAGCATTTTAGGCTTTTATTTTACAACTGGGGATTCAAAGAGAAGAATGACTTGAATATCTTTAAGGCTATATTTAAGTCTACTATTAAGAATAACCAGAAGACGAGATGAGACATATGCATATAGCTAGGTAAGAATTGGTGCCATGTCTTGTGGTAGTGCACAACTTGAAAAACTAGATTCTCGCTAAGCAATCTGCCCGGTATCTACAGCTCTTAATTTTTAAATAGTAGCATAAGCAGCCAGTCAGAATTCAGTTTGATGTACAGAATTTTCCAAACAATCACAGAACCACTGAGGTTGGAAGGCTCTAGAGAACATTCAGTCCAAGTTTCCCTATTCAAAGTAGGGTCACCTCAAGCAGGTTGCTCAGGCCTCTGTCCAGATAAGACTGGACTCTCTCCAAGGATGTGGATTCTACAACCTCCCACGGCAAACCTGTCGTGGTTTTACCA
>VYZS01054757.1:14552-27301 GCA_013400695.1 Neodrepanis coruscans
GGTCCGCTGGGCCCACGCTGGCTGACCCAGCCCGGACCACCGCCGGCCTCTCCCAGCGCCGCCACTGCCGGCTTGCCCGCTGCCGCTGGCCATCATGGCGCCATCACCCGCAGCCCCCGGTGGCTCCCGGCACGCGCGGCGGCTCCGTTCCCAACGCGGTCTCCACGGGCGCGACAGCGTGGGACCGCGGACAGTCCCGTCGGGGAGTGGTGGGGAGGAATGGTTTTATTTCTTTTTCCAACCCACAACAGCACTTCACTCTTTGTCAGGTGTTATGCCCATCACTGTACATGACAGATCTTGCTGCTGTGAAATGTAATCCTACCTCTTTTAGGGGCCCAATGGTTATGGAGGGTGGTGGGTAGCCATTGTTGTTGCTGTAAAACAGCATGGGAGCTGACGTGTAATGAAGTGCTACCACTGCACAGTGCCCAGGCAGAGCCCTCCAGGAGGAGTCCTTGTGGATTTGCTTGTGTGGGTTTGAGCAGGAACATCCTGTGTGGAAAGTCAAGTGTGGACTGGAGGACAGTTAGCATGGCAAGGCTGGTACCAACCATCAATGCACTTAAAGTCCTTAAATTAAAGACCAGAAACTTATTATACTTACACCCTTTTTCATTCAGCTTATGAAAGGAACAAGTAATACTGAGCTCAGCTCCATGTCCCTTCACAGCTTTGAGGCTGTGTTTACCAAAATCTTCTACAAGCACATGTAGGACACTGCAAATCTGGTCAGAATGTTTTCCTTTTTGGCTTGTTCCAAAGCTTGTTCATGTATGGAGAACACTCTTCTAATTACATAGAAGTATTTAAAGATGAGATATCCTAGAGACAGAACTAGTCAGTAACCTACAGTAACCTGCAGAATCAGGTTCACAGATCAACATCATAAAACTGCTTCTATTCTGCCAAACAGAAGTTGAGTGCCCGTAATGCTCAGATATGCCACACTAAGGAGTTTTCAGTTTTAGCACTGAGCTTCCTGGCTTGCTTTCAAGACATTCCCATGAATCTCAGTATACTGTGGAGACTGTAGAAGATACAACTGTAAAGGCCATGGCTTTAGGAGGAGATAAAGAGCAGATGTTCTTCTTCTACCGTCATTATTTATCTGCACTGGGGACAGTCGTTGTTTGGATCTGAGATTTCAGCCCAACATTAATCCTTCTCTTGCTATATCTACACCTTCAGCTGTAGAAAACGGTCACACAAGTGCAGTACAGTCCTACGCTGACACCGGTTTCTGTCTGTGAATTCTCCTACACACGACATGATAATAAATCATACACAGGGTACACTGATCAATTCTGCCCAAGCAGTATGTTGGTCTCCAGGGCCAACAAATCAGCACTTAAATAAAGTTTCCTTGCTCAGTGTGCTATGCTACAATAAAAAAAGTTCTGCATTCCAGGTAGGTCATTTAACCTTCTGTGCAAGGAGAATGACAAAAAGATACACATGTAGGCATTAGGAAACATAACCAACTGATGTTCTCAAAGTTAGCTCTCCAACAGCTCAAAGTTTCCCCTGTAGTTCTCCTAATAATTAATGAAAAAATAGAGTCCTCTGGGAAAATTGTCACCAGGTAATTAATAAAAAATGAAAATGAGAGAGCAAGAAGAAAGAACAGGGATGTTGCAGAAAGCCTACAAATTGAAAGAAGCAGATTTACAGTTGTGATCTCCTTTCCAGTCGCAGAGGGAATTTAACACTTGCTCCACCTTGCTCCATCTTCCTCAACAGCTCACTCGGGACTCTCCACTTCTTCCATTCACACTTCTGAAACAAGGGATATTGTGATGGAAATGTTCATGCCCTGCCACATTTCTCAGTGGCCCTGTGTGCACAGACTTACTCAAACAGATGGGGAATGGCTGTTAAGGACAAATTTTCAGAGTCCGGCAGGATCTATTACCAGGTGACCACTTGAAAATAAACGTCACTATTTCTTTTCTATCTGTGAGTTCAATCTGCTTATTGTTTTGATGTGGGCAGTGCATTAAAACCCAGGAAAGAGGTTCTTTCTCTATCAAAGCATTGATGAAATGTCCTTTTGCCTTAGCATCTTTGAAATGCTTCCCCAAAGATCAAATACCCAAGTACATTTATCTTGCAGCTCCTAAAGCAGACCGGATTTTAAAAAAGCCCTAAACTTTCAAAGTCAAAATATATGTCCTGTTGGGAAATGGGTTTGAGAAACCATTGCCAGAAATGCCCAGATCTGTCTCCACCTGCCGTTTGCCAACACATGTGCCTAAACCATCATAGATGCTGGGGAATCCTGAGGGGGAAGAAGATGAAGATGGATGGTCTTATGATTAAGCCAGAAGACAGGGATTCAAGGGATCTGGCATTGCTTATAGACCTCCTGCTCTGACTTTGGGCAAGTCAATTAACCTCTCTGTGCCTCTGCTTGCCATCTGTAAAATGGAGATAAGAGATTTCCCTACTGCACAGGAGCGTTCGAAGGAGACTTGTGTGTTTGACAGATGCTCTCATCCGATGCCAACAGGAGTCATGAGATTTCATTGACAGAAGAGTGATGGAGTGGAGAAGACCCACTGCCATTTCGGGTTATGTAGCTTTGTGAAAACTCAATAGGTGTCTGTTCTGCTTCCCTTGCCACCTCCTTCACACCTGTTTGTCTTACAAGGCACAAATGCTCTCCTGACTGAGCATAGACTCCGATACCAGCTGTGGGAACCCAAAAATCTCATAGGAAATCCATGAAATTGGAATGTATCAGTGAGAATTTTTGCCATTAAAAAAGTAATGGGAGTCTCAGGAAAAAAAGCCATGGAGAGGCCAGCTCAGTCTTAATCCTGTAAGTGTGGAAATGCCTGAGATGAAAGGTCTGGTTTCCCTGGGTCCCACTGTCCTTATGCCCACAGGGCATCCAGATAAATCCCCAATAGTGGAGTAATGCACTTCCATTCTTCCCATTGCAGCAATGCAAGAGGTATCACAGCTGGCCTGACCTGCCCATCTCTCCCACCATGCTGTAGAGGCTCACTAATCCCTCCAAAACCTTTACAGCTCTGTAAACAAGGGAACATAATTTGCCACTATGTTTTTTGATTTCTGGTTGAGTTTCTTTTTTAAGACACCAGAAAAGAAAAGCATTCCCATGTTTTCACAGGGAGCATTCTATTTCCCCTTCCAGTTTCACAAGACAAGTTAAAGCATCTAATCCTGACACTGGCAGAGTCTGTCTGACCCTTCTCTGCAAAGCTCAGGGGGAGGATTTCTTTTTCTGTCCTGTTGGGTTTGTGGTATGGGGTGCATTTTTTTGGTTGTTTTTTTTTTATCTTGTATTAAAATCCCATAGCGTTATTAAAAGGAATTGTTCAATTCCTTTAATTGGCTCAGAAGATAAATTTTTCCCTCAGCCCAGGGGGTCATGGCCATCAGCAGCTATTTATTAGCTGCATTGATTGAGAAGAACAGCCTTTAAATGGAAATAAATTGAATTCTATGGCAAAGACGATTCCATACAGGCTATTAATGTAAGACAAGGAGCTCAACACTCCTATTTCATACTTATTTGTTCCCCTCCTCAGCTCCTAGCTATCCTCACACTCCCAGCTACTTCCCATGTCTCTCCGCAATCATTCCCTCCTCACCATGGGGATTTTCTTACCTACATGGCTGATAGCAGCCACAAGGATAAGGGTGATGATGATGGAGACTTGCACGAATTCAGGAAGGCTCCAAATCAGGTTCCTGGGAGCCAGTGGAGGAAAGAGGAGTGGTGAGGAGTGAGACAAGACATCCACATCCATGCGCAACAGAAACGAGAGGGGTAGCAGAGCTCTCCTACGCTCACTGGAGAATTTTTATTATATTTTTACCTTCTCCACTGCTCAGAAATTGTCTTTGCCACCCCCTTGTCAGCCCCAGAATACATTTCATGGTGCTCACCTTCGTTCCAGTGTTTAATTGCTTGAGATTGTTACTTGTAGGCTGCTAATTTATTAAAACCAGATCTCTCGTATTACTCTGAAGCCCAGAAGAATCATTGCCTTCTATTAAAGGCAGTGGTGCGTGCCTGCTTGTCTTTTTTCTCTGGTCACTTCTGTAATTGCAGCCTACTGTTAAGAAGTGAAACTCCTCCCTACCAGCTAAGCATCTTCCACTGAGTGGGTTTGGATGAGGAACACATGCAAGAGACAAACTCTTTTTCTCTTGAACAGATATAACTGCTCTGATATTCACAGAGAAGTGTGAGATTGCACTGGGGACACAAAAAGTCTCTAAGCTGCTCACGTCACATTTCCCCAAGTGGGACAAAAAATGAAGTCAGGGATTCCTGACACAGATAGTTACTGGATACCTCATGCAGCCCAGACCTTGCTAAAATATGATGATGGATCCTTACAGCATCCAATGAAGCCAGCACTGTCCTTACCCAGCCAAGCACAGAAAGATCTTCCTTGGTCATTATGGGCTATCTTTTGAGTCAAACACATCCCTCAAAGCCAGACAATTGCACTGTATAGTGCTGCCACAAGCACAGATGATACTCACAGACCAGGAGATATACAGATAGATATACACATAAACACATATATGTATATATGTATATATCCATATACCAGGTGGCTGACACAGGCCAGAAGCTCCCTACTTCTTCTCAACCATCATCTCTCCATGCCTTCATGATGCCCTGACTCGGCCCTGCCTTTGAAGAGTTTCATTGGCCACCCCATGCACACACCTGATCCTACAGAACTGCTCCATAGCATCTAACATGGAGAAGCAGCATCCCTTAAAGCAGTGCCTGAGCCTGGTTTTTAAACTCCTAAGAAAGAAAATCACTAGACAATTGAAAGATGGAAAATCACTGTATAGTTGAGATACTACCGAACAGAAGTGGGGGAGCTGTCTGTCCCTCTCAGACTATTTTCTGAGATCCTGGCACTGCAAGAGGCAGATATCCCTCAATACATTACAGGGTCAACAATCCCCACAGCCCCCTTGTGTCATGGCACGGCTCATGTGTTAGATGCAGTGTCTCCCTCAAATTCAGGTGTCTATGATTTGCATCCTCACCTAAATTCAGCACTTAGCTTCACTGATAATACAACTGCAAGCCCAAACACAGGATTAAGCCATCACCAAACGCTGGGATGAGGAACTGGATTCAAGCCCGCTAGGGGATGCCTTGTGAGGTTTCCAGCCTGCTGTCAGGAGGGTTCAGGAATCTGAATCCTCCTGTAGTCCAAAGGACACTGATGCTCCATAATACAGCCAGACAGCCCATGAGAATTTTCCCAAAAAGTGAGCATCTGGGGCAGAGCTCACAGCACCTGCAGGCAGAGGCAGGCAGAGGTAGAGGGTACAGGTACAGGCAGAGGTACAAGTACCAGCTCTCATTACCCATCAGCCAGCAATTACAACAGCAGCATTACAAGAGCAAAATGAAAACATTTTGTTTATCTCTTAAACAGTTAGCTCATTTTAGCACTCTGCCTCCAAGTGCTAGATAATAACAGGATACAAGGCAGGCAGTAGCTTTCTGTATCCAAAAGAGTATGGATGCATCTGTGATTGTAAAGTGGAGAGTTGCTGCTCCAGACTCCCAATCCTGGAAGTGATGTGGCTTGACACAGTGGTATGAGCTGTAGATTAGTCTGGTTATAGGGTTTTCTCAGGGATACACAGCTGGGCCAAGCTAGACTAGTTGCTCTGGTGCCTGTGGACTGGATTTAACCTACACCCTTTGAAGCTCTCATTCCCTGCTCCTGAAACAGATGGTATTACTCTAGGGCTGCTTTGTTTTTACCTGAGTACTTGATTTATTTTAAGTACAAATGTCCCAGAATCTAATCTGAGATCTGCAAGCAGGAGCACACAGCAAAAGACAGACTTACAAAGATCAAAGCCCCCCCATTTCATTTAGATTAAACAAGGCCATTATTGTGTTCTAATATAGGAATTGATTATTATAAGTATGTGCATTGAGCTTAACAGCTTAGATTTATATCTATTTCATCACTGTTAATCTTTGATAAATATGTTTTTAATAATCTCTGTGTATTTATTGAACATAAAACTGTCATGTGAAATTGAGAGTAAGATTGCTAAAGATACTTATTATACACTACTTCAACACAAATTCATTATTAAAAACCTTTCACTGGGGCTTACTTTTAACCACAACATAAATGATGTGCATACTGCATAGTTAATCTATAATAAATACATTTGCAATAAACTATTGATACTTAACCTGCAGTTATATAACCATTAATAACCATTAATAAACATGACACGTGGAAACAGCTATTGGACAAGATGCTCTTTTTAGCTCTGTCAAACACTTGGAGGATGTGGGGTGAAACAGAGGAAAGCTGTGGCCTGGTAGAAGGCAATTCTTTTATCAGTCCCCACAGCCTTCACCTAGCCTGTCCACTGAACTCATTGCTATTTCAATGTCAAGATCTCCCACCCCACGTTCCTACAGGGGTCTCACATTTGATCTCAGTCCTGACTCAAATTAACATTTGGCCCCAGCCATCCATACAACTCCGATGGGTTGTGCCATACAAAGGCTGTTAATTAATTCAGCTCCTGGTGCCCTCGAATGATGCTCTGTCTGCCCAATAGTTTTGCATCATGAAACAGTGCCCTCGAGGGATCTGGAACAGACCAGAACCCATATCCCTGGTCAGTACACTTACATGCTTTGTGAGAATATGGATAACAGAGAAACTCAAATGAGCAGATTTCAACTTCAAACTCAGTAGAGGCCACCAAATGCCTTTGACACATGAACTAGACACGAGTCTGACTCCAAGCCATGAGAGGCAAAAGATTTGGCCCTCAGAGCTCCTGAGACCCTCTGGGATACTCTCAAAAATGTGTTTGTCATTCTTTGCATCAGTTAATGACTAAGGTTGGTTGCAACAAGCCAGTTCTAGCAGATATGCACAAAATTTTCCTCCTGGCATTAATCAAATGGGGAAGGAGCAGAGTAATTCCTCCTATGTTCTCTCCTCTGGGGTCATGCCCCATTTGTTATATGGCCACTCATACAGGCCCTGTCAGCCTTCTGTAGGCCACTGTCTGATTCTCATGTATCACAAAGAGGTAAAGATCTTAACAGGCAATTTTTAATTGAGCTGTATCATCTGCCACAAACATGAAATTAATGGTCCTACATCATAATCATAAATTCATACATAACCCCATGCACCAGCAAATAACTCTTTGCAGTGATACTACAATGGTAAGCTGATTTGCAAGAAGCGCACACTACCCAGGAATCCTAATTAACCAAATTAACACCATCACTTCAAATCATGTCCCAGCAGTAGGACATTTCCGATTGGCCTCAGGCTGGAGCAAAGCAGCCAAATGAAAACCTGACAGCACCTCCATGAGTCCAGAAGCCTAACCTTCTACTGAGAGAAATACCTGGTGCTCATGTATGCACACAAGGAAGGGAACAAAAATCTCATGTGCATTTGTAGGCACCACCCCAAGACAGACTACGGGATAGTGATGCTGTGCAACAGAGGAGCTTCTCTCAGCTCCTCACGCATTTCCCAAATCTAACCAGCAGCATCAGGAACCCCTTCCTGCCATGCTGGCTTCCTCCAGGGGGTTGTGACACTGCCAAATCCCCTCAGAGAGTGCCAAATGTTGCTTTGGGTGAGCCAAATGATGGGTCTAGGGTCATGAAGTAGAGCTGATAATAGGAACAAACCCCAAGCCCATCTCCCTCAACCCACTTCTTTGCACTGACTTCCACTTGTGACTTACCAGAGCTGTTTAGCTCTCAACACCTTTTTTTTTTCCCCTTCTGGGTAGTCAGGTTTTTCTATTTCTGCCATGGGAAAAACAAGTTGCTATTTTGAGAGCGTGTGGGATTCAAGCCCACAATGGTCTCAGCACTCCCTGCATGAAAGATGAGATCCACAGCCAGTGTGCCAGAGAGACTGGCTCTTTTCTCTGTACACATTCAGCCTGCATGGTGAGGTGACCTAGTCCCACCAGGGTACTCATGCTGAGGCATTGATTGAATGGCCTTGTTTCCAGATCTCCCACTCCTGTTCTGAACTGATGCTGGTGTGGGAACTTTGGACCAGGAGGGAAAAAGAGGTTCCTACCAGAAGTGGGGTTCGAACCCACGCGGGCATGTGCCCATTGGATCTTAAGTCCAACGCCTTCACCACTCGGCCATCCTGGTGGGCTGTAGGCTCTCCCCTGACCCACTACCTCCTCCCCTGAAGACACACACTTCACCAAGCCCTCGAGGTGCCAACCCAAGAAGTTTACCAAGCTCAGCAACATCACTCCCTCCTCACTGCTTTCTTTAATGTCCCTGGTGGAACATCTCATTAGCAGACAGCAGGTTTCATGAGCCATGGAGAGTGACACAGCCCTTATGTGCCACCTAGATCGTTGTGCAAAGACCACAACCGCTGATGATGATGCTGACAAGGGACCCTGGTGTGGAAGGGACATCTCTGGAAGATGCAGGCCTGACCCTGCTGGGTCCTCATGGGGAAGCAGCAGCTCTGTCAGCCTGACAGCTCTTAGCCAGAGGCTGAGAGCATGTGGTTAAAGCCCTGGCTTTGCACCCTAGGTCTCACTCCTCACCCCCTTGTGTCTGTGACTCTACTAGGGCATTTAGCTAGGAAAGATAGCAGTATAGGAATGTTTTTATTTTTCCTTTGGGGTGAGGTACAGGGTTTTTTCCATCACGTAGGGAAAAGTAAAAAAACCCAAATGCCTCTATTGAATGTCATGGGATTCAAACCCAGAACCCCCAAATACCCATGTGAAGCAGGTCTTTAGACCTTAAGCCACAGGAGCCTGATAATTTCTGTCTCTGATTTCAGCCACCTCCATTCTTTCCAGGCTGGCACTCTCACAAAGAGAAACCCTGCCAGACCCCTTCACCAGAGGATTCTGTCAGCTGGAGATACAGGCTGTCCTGGTCTTGTCCTGCTTCAAAATGAGAGCAATTCCCTCCTTACTTCCCCAGGGACTGCTCATGAATGTGTCCTAGGATAGCTGAGCTGTTTGGAGGGCTAATGGAGAGGTGAGAGGCACTGACCAGGAAAAGGCATGTTTTCAGGTCTCAAAAGAGAGTGACACATAGCTCCTCAATCTGGAGAGGTCACCCTGGCCTCCAGAGATAATTCACAGATATTACAAAGCAGGGAAGAAAGACCCCAGGCACCCCATGGGAGGATGATGCAGGTCCTCAGCTCAGCAGAGGACTGAGTCAACCTATTCACATGCTGCCAGGAGGAAAATTCACCTCCTTAGGTGCAAAGAGGGAAAAGCAACTTTCCCCGCTTCCCTTCTACCCTTTTCATTACCACCACAGCAATCTGTCGTATGGGTCTGTGTGTGCAGAATCACAGCACAGCATCCCTGGATGCCTCCAGCTGCAGCACCCACATTAATATCAAATGAAGTCATGCTCACAAAGAGTGTTGTGCTCGCCAGCTCCTGAGGAATCTGCTCCTAATGAGCAACTTCAAAGCATTAATGAGCTTGCAAAGCTCTCCTCTTCGTTTACAGAGCTGGATCTCACATGCTTGGCATTAAGACAGAGGTCATCCACGAGCAGAAGAGAATGTGTGTGCATGTCGGTGAATATAATATATTTGTCGTCCTCTAAGAATCAAAGATTAATCATGCCCTCCCCAAAAGGAAGTTTTTATGCCAAATCTGCTCTTCACAGCATGGAGAGAAGGGACATGCCCACAAGGACATCCATGACCCACACTGCTCAGATCCCCATAGTGCCAATCGAGCCCAGCTTTGAAGTTAACAACCCATCTTAACCCTTTGGGTCCAGGCTAGGAAATGCTACTTGAATTGGCAGCTGCAGGGATGAATAAAGCAGTGGGATTTTGTTCCAGGGAATATTTAATGCATGCAGAGGGAGTGGAATGGATGCATGAGACAGCAGGTTTGACTGATGTTTCCTGCTCTGTGGCATCCTTCCAGCACAGGCAAGGAAAGAAGATGCTGGCCCAGAACAGCAAGGACTGCACAATGTGTTTGCTGCTTTCTCCAGGGAGCACACTCTCCCAGTCACAACCCTCTCCAAGCCTCCATGGGCTCCCATAAATCTCTGTGTTGGAACAGTGTCCAGAGCCCGGCCAACAGTTCAGTTGCACCTATTTGAGGAGTTGAGCCAATCCATCCTGCTGAGCTGGGAGGGGCCACATAAACAAACTGTGCAAAGGGACCAGCGGCCAGCCTGAGCACAAATCTCCTGCTGGTCATTATTTGCTCTGCCTCCCAAAGCCCCTCAACTTATTTAGCCTTTCCTGAGCCTTTTTGCTGGTGGCATTTGTGCTGTGGCATGGGAGCTTGGATAAGGCACAGGGCAATGAGATATGAGTTTGTTCTTGCATCAGTGCTGCCGAACCTTCAGAGAATCTCAATGTACAGTCTACAGAGGCACTGACATGGGGACAGCTGAGATTCCCTTGTCTCGTTCGACCTTACCATGACATGTATCCAACGGGGTCACTGGCACAACCTGTCTGAGTTTAAAAACACGGCCTTGAGCAGGTGCTTCCCAGGGTCTGCTATGGCTGTGCATTATCCATGAGGTTGGTTGGCATCACTCACAAACCTGTACAGAGCGCTAGCTGGGTCTGGCATCAGCCTTGCCTCTGGGAAGGTTGTAATATCAGCTGAATTACATGTACTGTCTCAGATGTCTCCTGTGCAATCCCAAGCCAGGCTGGCTGTACCTTGCTTGCAGTGTCCCCATGAAATTGCAGCTTGAAGACGACACAGCTACAGGCTTTCAGAACACATGCTCTGCAAGAGAAAGACAACAACATCCTGAAATCAGAAAGGTGTAACCCTTTACTTCAGAAACACATTGGCAATGTTAACTGGAAAGCAGTTTCTCAACTTTTCTTCCTCTAAAGAGATCTTCTGACACTTGGTGTCTATTCAGTAGGCCTGTGCTTAATTTAAATAGCCACTGGAAGCAACTCCATCCATGTTAATACTGTAGCTGGAAAGTAGTAAAGAAAGAGAAAATAATTCCAAAACCTTAAAGTTATGAGCAAGGTAGAGTAAAAATGATATTTCAAGGGATTTCAGGCCAAAGCTGCTCCACTTCACTAATGAGGGGGCAAAAACAATCTCTCTGCATCATTGCTTTAGAAAACAGTTGGAATACAGCAAGAGCAGGACAGGGCTCTCCTCCATGCTCCTTTTATGCCCTTTCCCTACTATGACAGTAGTTCAGCATGTGGGTTGTATTTGGCAGCCCTACCAGGGTCATCTCAGGTTAAGCATGAGATGACAGCTTGGATCTACCTTGTGAAATAGGCTAGTGGGGTGAAACTTCATGCAGCTTATAGCAACAAGGCTCCTGTGTTGTGTTCATGCAGACATTTATGAGGAAGATCTTAGAACTTAGTCAGACTTTAAATACACTATTGGTGTCCCTCATGTGAGTGTAAATTATCACATTTTGAGAGTAGCTGAAGTTCATTGAAAAAAAAAGAAAAGTTGAAGAGGGTAGCATTATTATTTAGCTGGCCCTCAATAAGTTTAAGAATAAACAGGCAAGCAAACGAAGATCACTCTTGCTTCCTGTCTTTACTCCCTCTTGAGAGTTAGTTCAGGAAACCAAGCCAGCCTCCCTTTGTATTCAGCGGGTTTTCTTCACAGAAGGGTTAGAAAATACATTTGTATTGCTATGGGTGAAAGGTTATACTCTGCAGAATCTGACATGATGCCCTGCTGCTTGTTGGCTCAAATCAACCCCTGTGGAACTACAAACCTTATGGCGCTTTGTAGCTTAGGAGGAGAGGCTTTCCATGAAGCTTGCAAATACTGGTGTTTGGCCAGAAAACCAAAGACCACTTACTGTGAGCATACAGACTCGATTAAAAACCATTGGAGTTGTGCAATTACAAGAGGTTATTTATCCCAGAGGGAAAATAGGTTTTCTTTGTTGAGTAAGTCCTTTCACAAAAACCAACAAAACCCTCATCAAACTGAAAGCAATGCAGCTACCAGAGCTAAAATAGTAAGTCACAGAAAATAACATCTTTGCCTATTTTCTTCAGCTCAGGAATGGTGTCCCAGATGTTTATAATTTTTCACAAGCTATTGATAGTCTAAAGTATTCCCCCAGTTATTTTCCACAAATATTTCTTGGACAACAGACAGTTTCTCAAAAAAAATAAACTCAAGGCTTCAAAGTATCTATGCTTTATATGGTTGTTTCTGCTTTAATTCTGAATGGGCTCCTAAGGAGATGTCAGGAGTTAATGGTGTTGGTTCAGCATTTCAAAGTCATCAACTATCCACATTCAATTATTCCTAAAGATGTTCTGGATAGGACACATGTAGCTCATCAAGACTTCACCTTTATTCAGTCTGAACAAGATTTTGTGAAATATACCATCATGGGCCCATTTCTCCCTGTCCTTGCTCTGTGCCTCTTTCAAACACCACCAGCACAGAGAAAATGAGTCACAGCTGTGCAGAACAGAAAGCTCAAGAACACGTCAAGAATTGCAATGCTGTGGCACCAACATCTCAGATACTGAGTGCCCAAACCATGAAGTCATATGGGGACGTGACGTAAATGAGACATTCGTTGCATGTTCATTTGTTTTTGACTAATTCATTCAGCCAGTTTTTCTACAGTCATTGTGAAGAGACAAACTTGGCTGATTCTGACTTGGAGCACATGATCCTTTCCAGCCCCACCCTCCATACCTGAATTTCAGCAAGTATTGGTC
>VYZS01054757.1:40335-61257 GCA_013400695.1 Neodrepanis coruscans
GCGGAGGCGGCGGTCCGCTGGGCCCGCGCTGGCTGGCCCAGCCCGGACCACCGCCAGCCTCTCCCAGCGCCGCCGCCGCCAGCTCGCCTGCTGCCGCTGGCCATCATGGCGCCATCACCCGCAGCCCCCGGTGGCTCCTGGCGCGCGCAGCGGCTCTGTTCCCGATGCGGTCTCCACGGGCGCGACAGCGCGGGACCGTGGACAGTCCCGTCAGCGAGTGGTGGGGAGGAACGGTTTTATCCTTTCCAACCTACAACATCAGTGATCACCACTTTCCAGCCTTCCCAATCCACAATTTGCTCTATGAGCATCTTGAACGAAGAGGAAGGGTAGGTCATAGTAGGTGTGTTCACAGGAAGAGATAAACCCATTTCATGTATTAGTAACTTCCACAATCACCACTACTGGAAACCGGATGTTTATGATAACTGGTTCATTGTAAGAGCTGCAAAATCTCAATATGGGGTGAATACCAGCTTCAATAAGTGAAGCAAAAAGATTTGGACTAAGGGAAACAGTATAATACATAAGCTGAGTATGATGTGCCTCGTATCTCAGCTTTAGGGGGAAGCAAACCAAAACAACTTTCAATGTAGGTCAACCACAAATTACTCATTCAACTCTGATAGGAATTTTGTTTAAAATGAGTTATTATTTGACTCTTATTTTCCTTTAAAAATTAGGTGCTCCTCATTTTAAGTGAAAAAAACTATGCCAAAATGTAAGTTTAACATCTAAAGATTTTGTCTCAGAAAGCTTCACCTGCTAAAGAAAAGACATGTCCCATTCTGAAACCTACAAACCAATCCTTCCAGCCTCTGTGACCTCCCTCCCTTCATCCCTCACCAGTAATACACACTGACTGCAATTCATGAGCAGTTTCTATCCTTCTGTAACTCCACTAATCGACAAATTTACTATCTCTATTTTACCCGTGTCTGCAAGAATCAGATTTTCTGGCCTCCACACTCCCTTCTTCTCTGCCCCTTCTGCTCCCCTGTCTCCCACATCCACCTTTCTGCTCAGAACTCACACACACACACACACACACACACACACCCCCCTCTATTTCATCTGCAGCATCTGTACAGTTGACCAGTTTCCTCAGTATTTTTAATATATACAAACTCAACAAATAATGCAAATGAGTCACCACTTAATTATTTTCTCAACTTGCTGCACAAGGAGCAATTCGGAGTGAGGACCGGCAGTGGTGAGAGGCCATGCTCCCTCCTGAAGGCAGGCGTATGGCAGTGCTGCTGCTCCCCCTGCCTCCCACCGACCCACCCTCCAGCTTTCCAGCAAAGACTCACTTCACAAAATTTAATTACTCTGCTAACATGTCCCATATGTTCTGTGGCAGGCGGGGAAGGCTTTAATTACATCTGCTCTAGACATGCTGGGGAGCACTGATTCCCCATCTCTCAGGGACCCAACACAGCATCCATGGGGATGTGTCTGCTGCCAGAATCAAAATGGTGGCTTCAGCATCAGTCCCCAAAAATACACTCTTTTTCCTCCTTTTGCCCCTAAACACACACATCCACAGCATACAGTAGGGCTGCAGCAAGAGAAGACTCTACTCTCTGGAGAAAGCAAATCATCCCTCTTACAAAATGCTGACCATCACTGTTAGAACTGATTAACAATCTCTAATGATTAGAAAGCCCTTCCACATCATTGTTCATTCACATGGCCCTTGAGAAACATCATCTCTCATTTGGGAAGTGGCTATCCCCAGCTGGCCTTCCTCTTCCTTCCATCCTCACAAAACATCAGCACCTGACCAGCTGGCTTTTCCCCTCCTTCTCCCACCCCATTTTATTTTTCATTTTCAGAGCTGCCTCTGCAATTGCTACTTTCATAGCCAGCGGGTGTTGCTGAGGTGGCAGGTAGTCAAAGCCATTTTGGGGCACAATACATCAGGTAGTAGACAAGGAGTAGGCAGGAATTTGTTTGACATGACATTGTTATGCAAAGATGCTCACAGTTCCCAAGGCTCTTCATGCAACTGGATGGCATTTTCTGGAGACAGAAATCCTGCATTAGGGGAAGAAGAGCTGGAGGCAGGGGAAATCCTTTCATTCAGGATCTTGTTTAAGTGTGAGAGCAGAATATGTATTGTTGTCCCTATACTTTTAATGTGGTTTGTGGTTTACGTGATCCAGCCTGTAATCTGTTCCACATCTTATACTGCCTAGAATTTGATCAAGCCACATCTGAACTGTGATACAGGACTCTGTCGACTGCTTTGTGGTGAACCATCTCCCACCAGCTATGGCTGGTGGTTTGAACATGGGCCAGTCATTATTTTTTGCAAACTCTTCAGGCAGAGGGGAAATTTCCAAGGATACTGTGGGTAGGAGATATTCACAGAGAATGCCTTTGAAGAGCATTTCCCAAAGTGTGGGGTATGAGTATGCATGTATACACAATTTGTTTGGCAAACTCCCTGTGCTTCCTCCATCAAAGATTCAGCTGTAGAGTCATGATTGCAAGCAGGAAAAGGACTCTTTTCCCAGGGATTGAGGGTTGTGCCAGGGTCGTCCACAGGCCATGAATTTCTAAACCCCATTGTATCCATCTGTAACATCCATCAACTCTTCTACTGCATTAGGGCATCCCTGAGCCAGCTGGATGTATTATACAGTCCAGCCCTGGGCCATACTGCAGACACAGTGCAGCAGTAGTGGAGAGGTACAGGCACTGATGTGCTGAGCAGTGAGAGAAGAGCATCCCACATCAGGATAGGAGGTCTTTCCTCAGAGCTGTATTCTTTGCCTTCTTGCATGAACTTCTCTGCTTGAAGAAGAGTGCATTGTCCAAGTGTTTTTTTCCTATCGAGACACAGTAAGCTGCATGGGAGCTTGCTTTTTCCCTGCACTAAATGGAGTGCTGCCCATGAGCAGACCCTGGAGTTACGACAGCAGGGCTCATGGCTTGTGGCATCATTTCCCATCCTCCCTGTCCCTCTCCGCTTTGGAGCTGCTACACAGAGCATGAAATGAGCACATGCTTGAGCTTCACATCACTGATTTCTCCTGTGAGAGGGAGATAATCCACAAAGCACTAGGCAGAGGGGTGGCACAGTGCGTTTTCTTTCAACAGATGTTCATTCCAATGCCCTTCTTTCTCCACCTGAGGTTCCAGTGAGGTCTAATACATGCAATACTCCTCCAGAAGAGCACCAGTCTATTCCCTTCATTTCCCAAGAGTACCTACACCGCATTAATGTATCCAGGTTCTATGACAAGGAACGGATGTGTGGCTGGTCCAGCTCCACTCAAAGGTTTGTATAGAAGCCAGTTCCCTTTTCAGGACCATCATTATTTCTTTTTAGCCTAGAGCCTAAAATTAACGCCCAAGCTGAGGGAAGGGAAGGGGAAGAAAATAAAAGGCAAGGGAATAAAGGAAGCAAGCAGAGAGTGAAGTCAGCACTTGGGACATTGCAGCTAGAAAAGGTCAGGCTGCACTTTCTAACAACTCATGCCCCTGTTTAGGTTCATGGTAATGGGAGGTCCTGTTCTTCTCTATTTTATACATTTCAGTAGTGGCTCTGTCCTTTGGGTGAATCAAATTGATTTAGTCCAGTTCCCTCGTTCGATCTCCAGGGCTGCTTGGCCAGGACTCCCTAATCTATGAACATTGTAGCTGGACATTCCTGATCCTTCAGTTTATGGCTTGACATTAAAATGGGCTCCAGTGTTGCAGGGCCACTTAGATTAATGCATCTGAAAGATCAGGCAATTGTAGCTTGAGCAGTGGAAAGACAGAGGTATTCTGGTGGAAGCAAGTCTCCCTCCCTGAGTGAAAATAATGCTGTGATGCCTTGCCTATGTGATCCAAAGGGCTGTTGGTTTGAGAGAAGGATGAAATCTCATTCGGGAGGAAAAAGAAATAAATTACCTTGGTAAGTTGGTTTGCAATTAAAAGAAGCATTTCTTCTAAAGTGCTTCTTTCTCACTTGTGCACAATGGAATTAACCAAGCAGCTGGAGCTGTTTCAGCCCCCAAGTCTGTTTTTCCATTTTGCAGGAACTTCTGCAAAAATATCCCACAGGTTTGGTTCTTTTCCCATTCCTGAGGAAAAGGCACACAATACAAAACCACCTAATTATAGAAGCATAGAAATAGAAATCTCAAATCCAGTATTATGTCATGGCCTTAAATCAGGGCTTATCACTTCCAGGCATAAAGAGATGCTGCACCCATCACTCAGACTTATTAGACTTCTCCTGGTTGGTGCTGGGAGCTGGGTGGATAGGTCTGAGTTGCAATAAAGGAATTTGTCTCCTTCCTGTCTGAGAGCCGAGTATGTCTCCTGAGCATGCATTTTAAGGGCAACCAGGACTGCACAAGCTCAGCCTTTGACAGGAAGTGACCTGACAGTCCTACCATAGTGCATTTATCTGTGACCTCAAAGCACTACAAAATATATACCAGCCAAATATAGCTTGTAAACTTTTCAGTCTTAAGTATCTGAGATAATTTGGGGGCTGCACATTAGATTGCTAAAGGAGTATCTTCTGCTGTATGCAACATGTATACCCTGATGTATGCCCTGAGGTACAGCAGGAAAACACGTGGAGATGCTCAGGAGTGTAGTCAGCCAGAACATTCTGCCTAGGACCTTGCAGTCTCATCACTGATGCCATTTGGGCATCGCTCCTAGGCTGAGCCAACTTCCAGAAGGTGTTCAGGGACATCCTGGAGATGATCCAAGATAAAGTGTGGAAACAATTTCACAAAGGATCAGCCTGGATAATGGGGCCCCTTTCTATGACAGCATATCAGAGCTGCTTGCCCACACAAGCCCCCCTCACCCTGGAGCTGACACAATGCACAAGCTATGCCCAGGCAACATCCCTTCCTCATGGGTAATTTCCTAGGACCTGTATTGTTTCAGGGAAATACGTATTTGACAGCTCATGTTTTCCAACATATCAGCCAGCAAGGATGGAAATAGCATTTTTTCCCAAAGAGTCTTTCTCCACTATGTCATGAGATAAATATCCAGGGTGTGTTTCCTCACCCTTAATATGAAAGGCTGCTGTTTACAGAGATGGTAGGAGGGTTTGGCAACAGAGCTTAAGGATCCAGTATATTGGGATAACAGATGTAAACCAGCCACAGAGTCATTGCATGCTCTGTGCTGAGTGTGGAAAAGCACAGAGCTCACCTGAGCACCAGAGTTAGCTCAGGCAGAGCTGCACAAACTTGAAGAAATATATGTCCCCATCCCTGCATCTTGCTGCTTTGCCTACAAAATCAAGGTTCCAGGAAGGAGGATTCTGTGCTTCTGCACAAAACCTCGCACAGCATGGGAGGAGAGCACTCCCAGAGACACTTGGCCTCCTCGGCAGTGGAGCAGGAGGCAGGTTGTGCCTCATGCACCCCTTTCACACCCTATTGACTGGACACCATCATGCTGGCTTCTGGAGTGCAATCAATAAGCAGAGAGACAGTCACTACTGTTAAATTATCCTACTAGCCTCCTGATGATCTAATAGACTCTCTAGTAAGGTCTTATTAAATTCCAGGCCAAACTACATCCAGTTACAGTAATTACTGAATATTTAAGAAACAGCAATTGGCTATTTACAGCCCACTAACAAACATCTCATGGAGAATTTCATGCTCTTTAATTACTAAGTAATACTTATCCTTTTGGTGACACCCTCCAACCTGAATTTATGTATTAATTTGCATATGTTCTTCTATGTTCCAGCACTTTAGAAAAACAGGAAATTAAAAAAAAAAAAAAAAAAAAGGAGAAAATTTCTCCTGCTGAGGGTTGGGACCTGCAGGTAGAAAAAAGCCTAATAAAAGCAGGTGCTGTGCCAGCTTTCTCCTTCCCTATGTGGAAACTCAAATGCTGCAGTCCATCACTGCAGCTTTCCACATCATGCCAGCTCCAAAACCAGCACCATCCCTCTGCAGGATCAGCCCTGACCTCCACAAGCCCCGTTGCTCCCACCCTAGAGATCAAACTCAAAAAAAAAATTAAAAGCTAAGTCAAGCAAATCATGCCTTCTCTGACCAATGTGCACCTCAGGAACTAGGGCAACACCTGCCTGGAGCTCAATTCCCTGAACACAGCGAGAGCCGTGGCCAAATCCGAATCTGGGGCCCCTGTGCCACCCGAGAGCCGTAACCCCAGCTGTGCTCTCCAACTCACTCCCCGCCTTATTAGCACTAAACAGCATCCTTATTTAACACACTTCAATTTAGAGTGGAATGGATATTTCTTACTTCAGAAAGTCTCACCTGCCTCTCAAATGGCTCTTGGCATGCTGCCCGTTCTCACTCGCACTTTGCCTTTAACAAGGCAAGCCTCATTCCTCTCAAATGGAAAAGAGCTGGCAGGGCTTGATTGAAAGTTTCCCCCTCCCCATCCACTTAGATGCCACAAGAGCCCCCAAATCTGTATAGCTTTCTTATTGCCAGGAAACTAAAGCTTTTGGCAACACGTCTCCCAGGTTCCTCATCACGGAAGCTGAAGCTAAAACATCTAACAGAGGCACCAACAAAGATTGGCACAAAAAAGAAAGAGGGGGAAGATGTGCACTGTTTGCAGAGCTCGCCTGGCCTCCTGCTACCCCTGCCCCCATCTTTTCTTCCTTCACTACTGTATCTTCAGAACATGCAATCCCAAGGTAAAAATATCTAACAAGCCATTTTTTTCCTTCCCATCCCTAACTGTATTCCTTCTGCAGGTAGCTTGAAATGCAGAGATCCAAGAGAAAGAAGCATCGCTCACCGCTCCCACTTTCCTAACAAGACCTCATTATGGTGCAGGGAAAACTTGACCCTGTCGGAAGTGTCAAGCCGAGGCACTGTGTTTATTTCTCACACAGTCCCCTTCACCTGTAACTTGGCGGGTGCTGCAGCGAGGTTATTCTTTCTTCCTTTGATTGTCACAGGGAATAAGCTTTTCTTTTCTTAACAAAGCTATTTTAAAACAGATGCTTAACTATCCGTGCTATTTTAAATGATGCATAGAAAAAAAAGCCCACAGCAGAGCTGCAGTTCAGCACAAAGACCGTGCATAACAAAGCCTGTGCACTCCTACCTGTGTACAGAAGGATCTTGGTGAAAGAGATCTGCAGGTGACTGTTCTGAAGAAAATGGCCCTGTTTGAACCAGAAGATGGTCATTCAGTTGGAAACAATCACAAACCTATTGAAGGCTTCCCCGGTTTTCTTTTGCAGCCCAGTACATACCCATGCTCATCTCTAAACACTGTGAACATCACTGCCAGATGGGGAGCAGGATGGAGAAAGGCTCCTGGCAGCTGAGTGCTGTGGACACTGTGTTTCTTGCCATCCTGTGTGCTGGTGGTCACACTGTAAGTTGAGTTAAAGACCCTCCACAGCCAAAAGAGAATATAATTAGAAACATACAATGCATGACATCCAGAAAACAGGTTTCCACTCTATTCCCAACAGTTCCATGGATTCAGCTTGGAGTTGTGCTGTGATCTGGAAGCAGAGAAGTTTACTCAATGTGTATTTATTATTTTAGTACACAGCAGATTATAAACCTCTGAAGTTACAAAACTATATAGTCAGTGTTTATCTGTGGTGTTTGATTATTATAAAGTTGTTCATGCTCAGAAAATATGTTTTCTTATAATCAGCTGGCATTTACTTTATAGACATCTGTGTTATTAAACACACAGAGAGAGGGGATTTAGGGATTGTGATAGCAAATGGCCCTTGTTCAGTCTATAAAGCATCACATTCATTTTTCTAGCTGCTCCATCACAATATGTTACCATGGGTCAAACCTCCACCCAGCCCAGAAAGATGCTGCATCTCCCAAACTCACTCCCCTCAAGCAGATGAGGCCATGCTGCCTGCATGGTAAAGGCATGCCATTCTCCAGCTGCATTGATGCTGCTGTCTGGCACTGAATTATTTAGCTTCCCCTTACTGTGAATGGAAATGATCTGCAGTTTAAACGGGATGAAGAGAAGTTTGTATCAAAGGCACCTTAACTCAGTCAAACACACATTGGAGACTTCCTTGCCTGTGATTGTCAGGGGTAATAACCACAGCTCTGATCTAACAAAAGGCCTTTTAGACCCACTTAGTCCCTGAAATCGACAGGTTCACATCTTTTCCAGCTGTCAGGGAAGAAGGTATTTAAAGAAGTTGAGTCAGAGGGAAATGAGGACTTTGGGCTGTGGAATGTGAACAACTTTACCATAAATTGGAGGCTAGTGTAGTGCCGGCAGTCCTGGGCTTTCTCAATGCCCAAGCACTTTGTCGTGCAGTCTGGCAACACCTTCCATTTTCCTCCTGACCTGGCAGGAGAAGAGTCAGTGTTAGCAGCACTCATGTTGGCTAATTCATATGGAGGTGTGGAGCTATTACAGCTGTCACCAGTGCATCAAATGCCAGCTTTCTCATTTCCTAAACCTCTTCTGCCCAAACCCTATCATCTCTGGCCACTCCTCTCCTCCATACCTGAGCTCACCAGCAGCTCTGCACTCTCCTTATTGCTAAGTCCTCCTACCTGCCTCCCCATTCAGGGTTTCTTTCCCGATGTTGTCTGTATAGTTGACATCAGGATTCCTGCAGACGTCAGACCTCCTCAGATGCTATTGTCCTTCTCTAGACACATGGTGATGGGGAGCACTGGTTGAGTGTCCTCACCAGCACGGCAGGAAAGATGGCATGGAGCTGCAATGACCCTAATGGTTATTGCAGAGACCTGCCTTTTGTGGTAGTATAAATGTTGTGGCTCTCAGTGGAGACCCTGAGGTTAAACTGAAGTTTGTCAGCATTCAGAGAATGAGGGTTTTACTGTCTGCCCCATCCCTGCTTCACTACCCCCCAGCCCTGTTCTCCCCACAGGAAAATTCTCCCCTCCCATGATACTCTGTGAGCTGCCCCCAGTTTGGGATGCCACCCTTGAGGGATGCCATTAGAGGGAAGCAGATGGATGCTCTGGCATCACACAGCCAAGCTCTGCAAGCACCAGCACCACACCACAACTCAGGCTCCCCCCACCCCTCCCACTGCCCCTGCCACTCCCTACCCTCCAAGTGGCTAGCATTAAAAGGATTACGGAACAAAGAGATGAGAGAGAAGGGATTACAGGGAATTATCAGCCTTGATCCCCTCCTAATTAATTACTGGTCAGACACATGAAAGGATGGCTCCAGCACACCCCACAACAATGAAGAAGAAATGACACGTGCAAGTACAAGGCAGCTAGGAAAGGCTTTGGTAAATGCCAACACTTATTTGCTGATGCAACTTTCTTCCCATAAATGGCTCCTTTAGAGAGCAATACCTGGACATGGCTGCTGCTATCATCTTTATAGTTTGTGTTCCGCTTCACACTCAGCTTTTTTCTCTTTCTAATGCTTGCACATTCTTGGGTGATTTGCAGCCAAGCCAGCTCTGCCCCAAACCCCGGGGCTGGCTCCATGGATCACCCTCCTCTCTCAGCAGGCTGGGAAAGCCGATGCTTACCTGGCTGACTGAGGGACACCTTTTTTTTTTTTTTTTTGCACAAGGCTGGGGTGACTAATCAAAAGGTATTTTTCTTAAAATTTTTATGGATTGAGGCAATCATCACAACAATCAGAGCAATCCTGCGATGAGGGGAAAGAGGTGGCATGTCATTTCAGCTTTGCTCTCTAGAGGAAGAGATAACAGAAGATCTATTTTCCTGTGTTTCCTGGCCTGAAAGGAAAGGCTATTCTCATCCCTCCCCAGCCACTGTTTACTGGGAACTGGATAACTTCTATGTTATGTTTTTAATTCTCAGGGTTACACCCCAGTAAACAAGAACTAAACTAATGGCTAGTCTCTGCATATTGAAGTTTGCATTCTCTTCAGTACCCAGCCCCTGCAGTAAGAGAGAAATACCCTATAATAATAGATTGGTTATACCAGTCACAGTCATTTTTTCCTGAGAGCAGAGCTCCATTGAGTCTTATTGCTTTGCTGCCCCTGTTCCCACCTCCTCCCCTGACAAACCAGCTGTTCAACTGGGTCATGGTGCCACCTGAGCAGAGCTTACTCCAAAGGATTCATGAATCCATACTAGGCTCACATGCCTTCCTTACTCAACCCCATGCCTTGAACAAGGATGCCCATGATTTTGGGGTGCTCAGCCTTCCTGAGGCAGCCTTCATGCCCTGAGATGCCACAAGGACACCTTATGTCTCAATGAAGCCCTTCAGTGGAGCATCAGGATTCCCAACCCAAGTCAGATACTTCCTACACCATCAGCCTCTCTGCCAGCATCCTTATCTTGCTTCCTTGCCCAGCTGAGCATTGCCAATCCGTTGGGTGATTTAAGTTTGTCTTGCGACATGCAGGTTCTCTGTTTGTAAACACCACGCAGCTCAGGAGCAATCAACTGACCACTGCTCTCCCTTTAGGCTCAAAAAGAGTGTGTGGTCACAGCAGGCTTCAAAGTTAAAGGTACTTGTATGATGTGGTTGAAGATCATCTCTTTCTGCATCACACCTTTCCCATGCAGCTTCCCTCACTGCAGGATCATTCCCAGCAGAGCCACAGACAGAACACTACATCAAATTTCCTTTCATGACCCACAAAGTCGTTAAGCAGGGAACTCAGACAAGACGTTTGTGCCAGCTACAAGATCCCCCAGGTCTGCCCATGTTGCCTGGGTTTTTTCTCTCTTTTTTAACCTGAACAACTCTGCAGCACCTTCAGATCAATAAAACAGAGAAAGCCAAGGCAAGCTGCCCCTAAACACCACTTGGTTAAAAAAGATCAGCTAAAATTTTTTATTGCTGCACAACAAATTATTGCCTGCTCAGTCCCCTGGTTGCTGTGCTGTAAATGACCAAAATGCAGCAGGATACAGAAAGGGAGGGACCAGCCGGCATCCCCTTCCTCGCTGCATGGGGCACTCGGCTCTGCTGCAGCTGCAATATGCACCATATGTCCATGTAAGCAATGAAGCAGGCATGACCATAGCCCTTCAGAGGCTAAGAAACCCTGGTGTGGGAGCCCAGAGACCAAGTTTCTGCATCCAGCTGAGAGATTATCAAAGGGTATCCCTCCACCTGCTGGGACAGGCAGGCGGTTTCCACACATGAGCTCTACTTTTGCCTGGCTCTTCTCTGCTCTGCACAGAAAAGGTTAAGGGAAAGCAAGAGCTAGCAAAATTTCTGAGAAATAACAGCATGCTGGTTTTGACAAATGCACAAATTGGAGCCGATATGGAATGCAGATGTATGTAAACACTCGTGAAATTATCCCATCTCTCCTGCATAATGTCACCTCACAGCCACAAAGACTCTGAGCACTCTGCAAGGCCAAGCCAGTTAGATCCATGCAAATCAGGGAAAAGACACTGTAAAGGCACCAGGCAAGAAAGTGGGAAAAGAATGAGGGAAGAAGACACCTCATCATTAAGTGAAAGGTGATCCTACCTGGCAACAGGACACCCGGGCTTTGGGTTGGACCCGGGCTGGTCCTTAGGAGACCCTCTGGCAAGGGCTGAGCTGAGCATTCTGCTACCTCCTGAGTTTTTAAGGAACAGAGGTCTCACATAAGCAGGAGATACTACTGGATTTCTCTAATAGGAAAGGGAAATAAGAGGACAGAGGAAGCAGAACAAGAGGCAACTGTGTGCACTGCAGGTACCTCACTAAAGCATCTCTGGCCATCACATGCACACTCAGAGGTGCTAGAAGCAGATTTACAGGAAAGACAATGGAAGTTTTAGACCTTTTCTGCATCCCACCAGCACCGGGTATTTGTCACTTCTGCTCACATCACACATGTCCTTTGCTGTCTACAAAGACAATAAGGGCCACTGTCCTAGGGCAAAGCCTTGCAGACTCCAGCACCAGGCTTCTGGATGCCCTTCCTACCTCAAAGACCTTCAGCTTTGGCAGTGCCCCCAAGAGCCTGTCTTGAACATCTTTTAATCACAAGCCCAGATGTCAGTGGGAGTTTCAAAAGCTAATTCCCTGCTCTGCCTGCAAACACATCTAATCCTCAATTTCTAACCACTTTACATGGGACAGGATGGTAAATGCCAGGTTAAAGAGATTGAGCCATTTGCCTAAGATCACACCATGAGTCCTGGGAACAGAAACCAGGAGCCCTAACTTTCACATCTTTGTCCTAACCACTCCATGGTTGTTGCCATGGAGATTATTTTGACACCCAATCCTTACCAAGACATCACTGAAATGGTCCAGCAAAAGCAGTGCATAAGCCCTCCAGAAAAAACACCCTTCCCTCTTCCTGCTTCCATAGTGATCTGCAGCAGGGCTGGGGCAGAGGTGAACAGCTTTCAAGGCTTTCTCAACATAAGAGCCCCTTTTTAATATCAAGCTCACATATTTTCTATTTACCTACTGCCAGCTGCACCTGCCCTGATCCAAGCCATAAGCCCCAGCAGAGGCTAATCTCCCCATCCACACATAGCACCTGCAAAGCCTCAACTCCACTTTTCATAATGGTCTGTATGAACAGATCTCTTTCATTAATCCCACACCTTGCCCTGGCCCCCGGAGAGCTTCTCGGCACCAGCCATCTCCCCTGTTCCTGCACTTCAAGCTGGATTTTGAGATGAGAAAAGCCTCTTGAACACAGGATTTCCTGATTAAAATGGATAGGGTGAGGGACACATAAAAAATGAAGAGCAGAGCAGACATCCCATATTCTTCCAGGAACCTGAAACATTTCAGCTCTTAGAAATAAAGGGATAGAAGTGAAATGGGTTAGTCCTCAATGCTAAGGATCTCTCACTCCCCTACACTTCAATGGCAGCATTGGGGACGACCAACCATCCTACTGAGGATCCAAAAACCCTTCTCCAAAAACAACTAAATCTGTAGGCTTCAGGGAAAAGTAAACAAGCACCCACACACATAAATAAAGCATGATAATAAATGTCTTAATAATTAGCAGTGATACAGATGCAGCTGAGCAAACAGCCCTGGATCCAAAAAAACAAATAAGCCCTTTGCTTTCTGTTCTAGCTCCAGTGATAATTGCTTGCATGCCTTCATCACAGGGGATCCCAAAGCTCTTAGTAAATAGAAACAGGAATGTGTATGGAATGGAAGCTGGAAGAGGTGATGGAGTGGTGCAAATCTCCTTCATGGACGCCCAAGAGCCACCTTTGGGTCCAGCAGAGTCACAGCCCACCAGTGCCACAACGTGGGTGCACAGTCTCATAGAGCATCTCCAGCAGCTCCTACTGCTCTCCAGGAACTCTACTTTCAAATTGTTAAGGGAAAGGGAAAAAAAGGAACTGAGGAAAACTGGGCATGTTTCCTGCGCTGCTGATCAGCCCCAGCCCTTAACATTCATGTTCATACAGCTTCTCCAAAGCTGCCCTTGGCTCAGTGGGACAGCACTGAACAGCACTTGGCATCTGTGATGGTCTGGGGCAGGACAAGACTAACACTTGGTCAGGAGTAAATCTACAGGACTTTACTCTCAGTTATTTTTCCCTCAGTTATACAAGAGAGAAATCATATTACAAGAAAGATCAATAAGAAAAAGCAGAGCTGGAAGAAGGAAGAGTTGTACAGAAACACACATGCACGCACTAACCCCTCTCTCCTGAACTCCAACTGCAAAAAAAAAAAAAACAAAACAAAAAAAAAACCCTTTGAACTTTCCCTTTGAGTCCTGAGCTCTTCTAGCTTTTTTTCCTTCTTTTTTAAATTATTTTTATTTCCCTCTCCAGACTCAAGGATGCATTTCTAACCTCAGAAAGAAAATCCTCCTTTTGTAACAGTCATTAATTGGCTTCAGGGAATCTGGGCCACCAGATATGCCCCTAATCCTATACACACTTCCAGTCTCATGTTCAGACCCGGATTGCCCAGCACTTCTCTCTGCAAGAGACTTGTTAGCGGAATTAGCTGCTTCCTTCAACCACTGCAGCTGTCTGCCTAGATACATATTTTTAAATATAGGGGAAAAAACAGGAAAAGGGAGTTTTCAGCAGATCATGTTTGTTGTGGAGATACTGATTTGAATTTTTATCTCTCTAAATGGTGCATTTTTCCATTATCAAAATGCACAAAGCAATGTCAATCACCTTGTCCTAGTACAAAAGCGAAGAGCTTGCCAAAGGTTGGCAGAAATTTGCACACCCATGTGGGGCGTCATGAGAGCAACTGCCAGTTTGATAGGAGCTGTTTTGATTAGGAGGATGTTCGAGGGTGTTCATCATGATTTAAAGTGTTAAACCTTGGAAGTGGTACATAAAGGCTGATGTGAAAGTGTCAGAAGGACACATCCATGTGCATTTTCTCAAAGGTCTGAGGAGCTAAACATGGCTCATTGTTGTGAATTCCCAGCTGCCCTTCGAAAATTTTCAGCTCATACCTCTTCCACCATGAGGGGATTTACTAAGCAGACATTGATTACAATACACTGTTTCCCCAGGTGGCCTTGCCTCCAGAGACTGCTTGTACATGCAAGGCATCTCCAAGCAGCTAGTGGGTGATTGTCTTCCACAATATGGGGAAAGTGATCCCTTCAGAAGATAGTTTAGGCAGGGGTCAAACTTAGGTACCCCAAATCTCTTCCCAGGGATCATATGCTCATATCCTAACCAGTACATGTCAATAAGAACCAAAATTAAATCAAACTTTAGCTGAATTACTGCCATGAACAAAAATAAGCCTATTCACCAATCCAGACTTGTGAGCATCCTCACCAGAAGGAAAAAAAAAAAAACAAAAACCACACACTGTTTATTAAATTATTCTGACTTCTTCTTATTATTCTCTCTCCTGGCTCATCCTGAGGCCTTCAAAAGTCATAAGGAACATGGAAATTGTGCTATTTCCCATTTAATATTGAAGCACTTCAAGCTGATGGAAAAGATCATTATGATCACATCTCTACCTGAAGAGACTTGAACTGCACAAATGAACATCCAGACATTCAAGTCTCCCACCTGCCACACACGGCTATCCCTTTTGGGTCAAATCCTGCCAGGCTATGTTGAACTATGTTGGTGTTTATTGAAGGATCCAAAATGTCCTTTAAAAGGAAAAAAAAACAGCACAGGATCAAGTTAATTCTCCAGCTGGACCATTATTCTGGAAACCGCCATAAACTGTAGAGGTGAACTCCAAACGAAAGATCACACAGCAGGGACCTGGAGGGAAGCAGATGGCTTTGAGAACCGAGAGTCTCACACCAGCTACAAGTAAGTAATTACCAGCAAGTCACAGCTGGGCTGGACAACATGAGCAGGTGAAAATGTGACTATGTTAGGGTGTGATTGCACTGCCAGCATTCTCTGACACTTCTCTTCCCTAGCTGGGCCTAATGCTACTGAATGTAGGGATTATCTGCTTTAGAGAAATCAGAGATATTTCTCCTTAGGAAGCATCTAAAAATGGGTGGGAAGGAAGTTGACAAGATGGTCTGAAGTAGTGGATGAGTGCAGCTATCACTGCAAGGTGAGGAGCGCATCCAGGCAAATGCAGTGCTTGCCAAAGTGGCTGTTGAGAGCTAGTAAGGCACAAGCTGAGGATGGGAGGGAGTTTTCTTCAGTCAGAGCTTGGGCTGGTGCCTGGGGCAAAATGTGGTAGTGACAATGCCACTAGGCTTGGCCATGGGGATTGGAAAAACTGGCCTTCTCACTGCCTGCTGTCCACATGGGTCTGTTCCAGAATGCGTACAGATAGGCTGGTCTGAAGTCTTGGGATCTGCCCCACTCATGAGTTATCGGCTGTAAGACCCAGTTGGAAGGGAGCAGCTAGCACCAAATTTCTGATCCAAAATGGTGGGCTGGGCTGTGAAAGCCAAACCAACTCCAGCAGTCAGCCTGGGTTATGTGCTTGGCTTTTTTTTTTTCAGCTGCTTTGTCCAATATGTCTGGAGTGTAGACATACTGACAGAGTGTCAGGAAGGACTGCTGCATTTGTTTTTGTGCATCTCTAGAAATGAGAAGCAAAGAGAAGGATGATACTGAAATGTGTCCTCCAGTCCTTGTAAGTCACTGTCAAGTAAGTTTACAATTATCTTCACATCCACCAGTGCAAAACTCTTGGGTAACAAGCTAATCTCTTTCTCTCCCAGAAGCCTGGGAGCTCCTGAGCATTTGCTCATTGCTGGTTCTGGCAGCAGGAAGAGGTGCTGAGCCCCCTGCTACTAAACCTCCCAGTGCTGAACCACCTGCAAACCTCACAAAAGTTTTTGCCTAGACTGCCAGAAATTACTACAAACATCGTTCCAGCAAGGTAAATCAGAGCCTGCAGCTCCCTCAGTGTTTACTTTCCAGCAACACGGCAGAGGTCTCCTACAAAGGACCACCTGACACTTTCGGACAAAAGAGAGAAAAAACATTTCATCAATGAAGGAAAACACACTCTTCCTCCCCACTGCCTCACCACTTCCCCCTCCCTGCCCCCGTCATGCTGTCTCTTCCTTTTTTTTCTTTTTGACACCCCAGCAATTTCTGTCAGACTTGGGCAAAGGCAGGCAGCTCTATCGCAGCCAGTGTGCTGAGGATGTCAGATCCTCTGCTTTTTCCCTTTTCTTCTCACTGGCACTCAGAGCCAGCCTCTTGGATCGACTGGTGGATGACATGCCTGGCTGGGCTGAGGCACTCAGATCGACGCTTCCCCAGGGTGCTGCTCCTGATGGAGTTTGCAGCAGGAGCTAAAAGCCGCATACAGATAACTCTTCCTCCTCCTTTCTTCCTTCTCCTTCCTCCCTTTCAGCAATTCAAAGAGGAGAGGGTGAAGAAAATGGCACTTGGATTAAATAAACTAACAACCAGCACACAGGGCTTTTAGCTGTAAGTGAGCCAAGTGTCCTGTAACATTAAATAAATGCAAGATTAACCTTCAAGGCTTCCACACTAAATTATTTATCTTGAGATGCAAAGAGGTCAGGATTGAAACAAAGGGTAAATATTTGACGACTGCTGCATGCACTGGCTGTGTGACTGTTTGCCGACTGTGCTGGTGCTGCCTGCGCTTCCCCACTGTGGGGACAGCCATGGACTGACTGTGCTGCTTCCCAGCTCATCAGCACTCCGGGATTTGGCTGCAAGGGCAGCAGAGGGGACAGCCCTTGTACCATCAGCCATGGCATCCTGCCTGGCAGAAGCTGTGAGACTGGGGGAGAGCCCAAGTGACCTGACAGAGGCTGATAAGTTGTGATTTCACCAAGCATCCCAGGCTCCACAATTAGCAGTTGCATCTGCCTTCTATAGTAGAGTATTATTAACTGCATGATTTACATCCAACCATTTCTGTAGCCACTGTAGACAGGAAATTACCTGATAACAAAATACCCTGCTGTTCATGCTAAGTGACAGACTCAGAAATATTACTCTGTTTAATCAAAGCACTAACAACACCAAATAGACGAAAATATTTTGCCATTCCCTAGCTGATCTCCCCCATTAAGATCCTTAAGCATTCTTCTGTCAAAGATATGCCAATTACTTTCCTTTCAGTAAAAAAAATTAAAATGTAGCCACTACTAGGAAAACACAGAGCATCTGTTTAACACTGAATCACAACTTTACAGTGTATTTTAAGGGGAGAAATGCAAAAGGCAGCTATAGCCAGGATTGATGTAATTAGTCAGGATGCACACCATCTTAAATTGCCATCTCTGTACTTTCCAAAAGTGCCAGACTTCAGAAGAAGAAGCAGGCAGAATCTCAGCATCAACTCATCTGAAAAAAACCTCCCCTAACCCATTTTTTCCTTAGAAAGAGCATCACCAATTCACTAATTAAGAACTTTGCTTGCAGTGTCCATTTCATCACTCATATTTCTGTCCCAATGTGGTACAGGCACAGACCAGTGCAGGTGCCATGGACATCACAAGATCATAACACGCTGTGGCATTGCCCAGCCCCTGCCACAGATTTGTGGCTAAATGCAAAAAACAGGGGTGAAAGTTAGAGCTGCAACCTACCAAACAGAAGCATTTCAGCTATTTGTCAGTACACCAAATTCACAGATCATATTCAAAGCATGTGCAGGAGTAAGTGAGGCCAGGCTGCCCTCTGCTCCAGGCTGGTACTCAGCAGGATACACAAAATTTCTCTGGCAGCTCTCAGTCTGTCCCATCTGTGTACAACGCATTAAACCCTTCACAAGGTGTAAGGTCAGGAAAGGATTTTCTTTGCGTGAAAGCAATCACTGGAGTAGGCTCTTACCCTTCTTCACAGCAGGGTGTGTGCTTTGGACTGTTGGTTCAACTGCTTATTTCCATGTAGAAAAGCCCTGCTATTTCATAAATCAAAAACACTGGCACTGTTCTTGATCACTCAGTGTGTCTGAAGAGTGCTTTAACTAGAGGGGTTCAGTTTTTGGCATAGGGTGCAGGTATGCCATGAGCCCTGCCCAGAAAACATTGCATGCACTCCCCCCTGCTCCTCTCCCCCTTGGACTGAAGCCACCACCACCACACACAGCCTCAAGAGATGCGTGCCAAAAAGCCTTCACTTTCAGCACTCCCATGAGATGCCAAGATGCAACCAGGAGGTGCAGATCATAGAATCATAGAGTAGTTTGATTTGGAAGAAACCTTAAAGACCATTGAATTCTAACCCCTCTGCCATGGACAAAGACACATTCCACTAGGTTGCTCAAAGCCACATCCAACCAGGCCTTGAACTCTTTCAAGGATGAGGGATCCACAGCCTCTCTGGGCAACCTGTGCCAGTGACTTATCACCCTCACAGCCATGAGTTTCTCCCTAGCATCCAATCTACACCTATCCTCTTTCACTTTGAAGCTATCACCCCTTGTCCTATCACTTCCCAGAGACAGCACAAGGAAAGTTGGAGATGAGATGCACGAAGAGACGAGCCACCTCCTGCCACGGTACCATGTACTGCCTTCACTCATCAACTGATGAAGGCTTTCCCTCTGCTGCCAAAGAGCAGGAGTTTTAGAGTAGGATAAGTGAGGTGAGCAAGCTGTGAAACCCAAGTAGCACTGAGGTACGTTGCTTTCTACCAATTACAAGCACAACAATAGGTAAAGAAGCCATAGCAACAAAAACTTGACCTGCTCTACTCCAGAGACTTAGCTGAAGCCTATTCTAGCTTTAATGTAGTCTCTTAACACCTACTGCTATTCATGGTTCCTGCATAATAAGGGGGATTACAGATCTATTATGGATCTGTCACCTCCTAAAGAATATGCCATTAATCATGATCATTTATTTGCAAATTGGTTTATAATTTTGTAAATCTTTTGCAAATTACTTTAAATAGCAGACTGGGGGGAAAGGGACTTTCAAAGCACATTCCATGCTATTTCCTTCCTTGGCTAATGACCCATTTTGAACCAAATCACTTATTGTGCATGTATGCATGTGCATACAGCTATTTATGTATGGGAACAAACTGTGAGAGTGCAACTGGACAGTAATGAGCAGAGAATACATAGAAGTGTGTATCTGTCTCTGCATAGATGTCCCATACAATCCATGTGCTTTAAAGTGCCTTTTAACAGGCTGCTTTTCACCTGGGCAGATTTTAAAGAGGAAGAGAAACCAAGNCTTACGAGCACAACCGGGGAGACAGCGGCCTAAGAGATTGCTTCAGCATTCCTCAAAGATCAAACAACAAGAAACGCACTGTTCTTTGATTTGCTTTTTTGCCTCCCTGGTTTTCTTTCTTTCTCTCTTTTTTTTTCCCCTCCCTTAAGTGCACAGTACAGCTCATGACTAAAGGCAGTTCAGTGGGAAGAGGGCAGGTGAGTAGCAATGGGCTGCTGGTAGCAGGTCCAGAAACACTCCTCACACTAACCTTCCCTTTCAGAGTATATCAGGGGTGTCCTGAAAGGTTTCTGCTTGAAAGGGACTTGCCTTCAGCCTTCCCTTGCATGTTGAAGAACCCTTACTCATGTCTCCTGGGGTTGTTACCCCATTGCTGCATCTCTTGGGAGACTGCTTACATCTGGACAGAGAGACTAAGAGTACTCAAAGAGACTAAGGGTACCCACTCTACCCCTACACATCCAGAGCAAGGTGTAATCCCTGCTGATGCACAACACAACTCACCAGGACACTGTAAGTGCTGTAGTTTCTGCAGTGCGTGTGATACCTCCCAGTATGCCTCTGGGAACCATGACTCCTCCACTATTGCAGATGGTGACCTTGGAGAGACAGACATGCAGGTGGGAAAGACACTGTAAGCCATTGGCTGCCAGCTCTGTACAGATCTAAAGGGGATGACGTACAGAAATGAGTACCCATGTGAGTACTCAAGTCTATAGTGGAAGATATGGTGGGCAGATGGGCCAAGATGAAGATAAACAGGATAAATATAGATGCCCTGCACCTGACTGTACTTCCACTTGCAGTATGCTGGCCCCTACCCATGGAACAGCATCTCACTACACAAACACTAAACAAGCTTTCCTACATAACTTTGCCAATTACTCAGATCTACAGAACAGAAATACATGTTCTATGTTCACCATCTCAACTGGGCTTTTAACAAGCCACAGTTCACACTCGTAACACCAACATGGGGAAACAGTGCCTGTATCATGAAACATGCTATACAATAACAATACAGAGAGTTGAACAACTGGACCTCTGCAGCTCAGGGTAGGCTTATGAATTCTCTTAACACCCTAGCAATGTCCACCTACAGAATAGGGTAATTGAAGATAGATAGATAGATAGATAGATGGATAGATAGATAGATAGATAGATAGATAGAAGAGAAGAATTTAAGTACCACAGGCAGATAAACACCTCTGAATTTCTAGTGCCATAAGGAACTTCATTAAGAGCAGGGATCTGAAAATCTCTCCCCTCACAGCAACGCTGCATCTCATTACTCAAAGTCAGCTATTACAAAAGAGGGCAGGAGGTGGAAGATCCACAGCAAGTGAAAACAAGCAGGTGCCCATGTGCGAGGTGAGGGTTGCTGCCTCAGTCAGACCTTTGAGAGTGAA
>VYZS01054757.1:71142-89009 GCA_013400695.1 Neodrepanis coruscans
GAGGAGACCAAGGAAGGGGAAGACCACAGGCACCCAATCACTCCCCCCAGCCTGCCCTGAACCTGTAAAGGTATCAGTCCTACAGCACATGCTTGCAAAACCTGTCCCAGCTCTGGCTGGGTTAATGTGACAATCCATTTCTGACAGCGTGTCAATACAAAGCAATTTAGGAGTGCATGAAAAATCGACCCGAGGTAACAGGCAATTTCTCCGCTCTGCTGGTTAGACGGAAGTAAGGACCAATGAGGCCAGCATCTCTGAGCAAACTCAGCTCAGCAGCGCCCATGTGATGTCATGTTAGCAGCTCTCACCAGAAAGGAGGATGGAGCAAGGTGGGAGCAGGACATCTGCTATGGCACACAGTCTCAGGATGGTTACAAAGGAGAGTTGAGGATGGCATCCCGTTTTTTCTTCCCATAAAGATTTTGTTAATTGGGAGGTATTTGAAAATAGAAAGTAACAAACTGGCTGAAAAAGAGTACATAGGCTTAAACATGCAAATGATTATAAGGCAGCACCCTGGCCTTAGGTGGCCATACAATCTGCCCTCTGGGCTGAACCGCACCAGGTTGGAGGGGGACAAGCAGATAGTCCCGACAACCCCAAAACCTGATGCCAAATAGTCATCTCTTCTTTTGAGCCAGACTCAGAGCATGACTGGATGGGACCTGAGTCACTACCCAACACCATGCTGCTGCCCTTGTACCATGTACACAAGGAGCACATTTCGCCCTAGTGCATCTCCCCATACAGGGAATAAGAGTCCATGGGAATTAATGGGGAGAGGCAGAGGGTGCAATGTGACAGAAAGATGAAGGCACTGGCATCACTGAAGGCTGGCCAGCCCTCCTTCCCTCTCTATCACCTGCACAGATTGCAGGGAGGGCATTCATTTGCCTCTTGTTCACATGGTAGCCACCAGCAGCCATCTCAGTGCTGCCTCCATGCTGTGAAAGCACATTGGCACAAACACTGAGGCTGGCTTAGAAAAGCAGAGGGTGAGCCCAATCCAAGCAAATCTGTTTGCAACTGCAGCAATATGCTGGCAGTGCTCATCCAGTATGATGGGCTGGCAGACATTCCCACTACACTGAAAGCATCGTGGTCTGTCATTATAAAGGAGAAAACACAACAGACAGAACCTATGCCACCTAGTCCAAGCTTTTGCTCCCTCAAAACGCAGGATGTTCAACTCTGAAGAGTTAATTAGATCCCTCACTCATCTAGAGATTCCAGAAGTGCTGCCTCCTCCGAAAGAGTCAGGAGAAATTACACTTTCTTCCTATTTTTCAGATTGGACAACTTCAAACCAGGCTGAACTTCCCACCCATGCCACACACTATCCACACAGCAAGTCTGGAGGGTGCCAAACATGGAAATAAAGAAGTTAAAAAAAGGAAGAATGGGTAGAGAGAGGAAATATAACATTGCTGTAATTCTGCCAGGATAACATACTGGGTTCAACCTACCCTTGGACACACTTTTATCCAGGACAGCATGGGATACAGTCAGGGAGGCAGGGTTTGGGTTTGGATCCTTTTTGTGTGGTTGCATTAAGAGTAAGATTCCCATTTTATTTTGATTTAATAAGCTAGTTAAAGCATGTTAACAAAATTAAAAGTCATTATTAAAGGCAGATGTACTGGTATATGAATAGCTAAACATCAGCTTTGGCTTAAGTTGATCCACAGCTTCAGCGTATGCTTCCAATAACCAGCTGTCACTTACTAGTGATGTGGTAACTTTCCTATTAAAACCTAAATGGGCATATGGACATTACATTTTGAGTTATACTTTTCCCCCCTGACTTCTATCTTTTCCCACATGCAACTGAGCCAACTCACAAATTTTCTGCATCATATTTTCCCTTCATTAATGGGATGCATGTTGAGATCAGAAGGGCCAATTGATGACCTGTCTTTTTGTTTTTAAATCCCTTTGGAAAAATCCATATGACTCTCTGTGTGTCAAGACTCATAACACATCCCAGATGCCTCAGCTCTAATTGTGCTTTTTCTACTAGAAGCCACTAAGCTTCTGTGAGAAGCCGTTCAACCACAAACCCTGTTTGTCCAGTACTGCCACAGCTTTTCAGTAATTGGTTGGTGAGCTCAGCTCTTGGAGGAGCCACCACCAACAATGCAACATGAAGACCTCCTTTGTCACAAACTTCATGTTGAGAGGGTGCCAGAAACTGGGCCACCGTACGAGTGGGGCTTGCAAGAAGCAAAATCTGTTTCTGTGATGGGAGTAGGGGCGAAGGGTTAAGAGAGAAAGTCAATGAAGATTGCAAGATTTCAGTAGGACTACAGTATAGGTGCCACCATACACTGCTTATAGTCAGGAAAACACTTCCATCTTCCATTGTTTTTCATACCTTTTGCTTTTCAGCTGAGGCAAACACACTCAGCAATGCAAGAGGCACTGTACCTGTACCTTCCAGCACTGCAGTCTCCAGCCAGGAGCAGAAGAGATAGAGAGGTCTTACCTCCCCAGCCAGGTCATTCCTGACAGACTGAAGTTGCATTATCTTAGCAGGAATTGCATGAATGATCAGTTCTGCTCTGTCCTGCAGGGCGACCAACATTGGCTCGTGTGGGCCAATTCCCACTGGCCCCATCCTGCCTTGATATGGATCTATATTCCTTAATAACATTTGAATAGTTAGCAAGGTTTCCTGTGAGGCAGGGAGGGGAGAAGTGCAGGCAGAAGACTGTAGAGCCCTGGTGCTGCAAAGTATTAATGTTGCATTAGCTCAAGTCTGTCCCTAAACTCTTGGGAGCAAGGATACTAACAGGTCTGTTCCCTGCTTCCCCAACCTTCAAGCTCCCTGTGGTAATTTAAAATGCGAAATATGAAGAATAGGAAATAGCGTCCCATGCTCCCTTCCTGGGTGCTCATGGTGCAGAAACATTCCTTACCTACCCCAGCATGGTGGGATTTCCATCATGCTCCTGAGAGCTGCTCTGTGAGGTACCTGAAGTGTCTAGAATACTCCTGTAGCTCCATTTCAGTGCTCTTTCAAGTACATGCTGTGCCAAGCTCCCTCTCCCCACAGGAGGTCAACTGGAGCAGCAGGAGGAGCAGTGAGTTACCACCTCTCCTGGATGCCCTCTTTGGAAGTACCACTTCCCAACCATACCTCTACAGGATGCCATCTGAGAGCTGTCCCTGCCCAAGTGTTAACCACTTGCACCAGGTAGAAGGTGATGCCAGCAGACCACTCACCATGCTGGAAAGCTTTGTCTTGATCCTTCCTCCATAAAAAGTAGGTGGCGCCATCCTTTGACTCCACTTTTCCCAACATCAGCAGAGGAAGCCAGGGCTTGTTACACTCCATGTAATGGCATCTACGGTAAGTTGCTATAATGTCTGAAATAAACAGAAAACAGAAACAGACCTGCCTTTGCAACCCATGGAGATGGACAGCTGGACTGCCTGCCCCAGGCTGCACTGGGAAGCGAAGGGGAGCATCAAGGCACTTGTTATCCTCTAGGCCCTGCTATCAGCCATAAACACAGGATATTTGTGGTCTAAACTCTTCATCCTTATGTGTGAAGGTCCTGTACACTGTGCTATCAATCATCCGCAGAAATATTAAACTGCTGGAGAGCTGACGATGTCATGTACTATGTTCATTCACTTGAGGATCAAGTGGCTCAGCGATAGCAGGAGGAGAGCCCAAATGCAGAGCCTCCCCCATCCCTGATCTCATTACAGCCCTGCTGCTAGCAAAAACCTCTTTTCCCTCCAGGTCTATCTTCCCACAGCACTGACCACAGCTCATAAATTAATGAGTGCCTGTATTTTTAAAATCAGGTTTGTGACAAGCAGATGTTGAAGATGAAGTGGAGGGGAGAAAAGGGAGATGAAACAAAAATATATACAAATAGTTCAAACACTGCAAAATGTTTAACAACATGTAAGTCCTTTGAAGCCACAAACCCCTTGGTCCCTATCCCTGGCTAGATTCACTAATAGGTTTGCTGTCAGTGCCAGTGTGGAAGGCAGTTGTGCACAAGGACCCAGAACCCTCTGTTCTGCCTCCAATTATGTGCCAAGTTAAAACTCAGAGAACAAAAAAACAACCAACCTAATCCACAGTCATTCTTTAATCTCATGCAAGTTCAAAGCAAGCGGACAAGATAATCCACCCAGACTGGCAGGTTGAAGGCTGCTCATTCCCTCTAGAAGAAATCAGCTCATGCTTTCTCCTGAGGGTCCCAAGAAGCTGAAGAGACTGGAAGGCACCTAGGGAAAAAAATTTATGGAGAAGGTTCAGAGGAAAATATGTTTCTGCACTGCTGCTGAGGCCAAGCAGGAGCTGTATATGGAGCAGCAGCTGCTGATTCCTCACTCCTGGTCATCAGAGGACTACACCGGAGAGAAAGAGTCAGGCCAGGGCTGGGGATGTTGCAGGGATGGGCAGTTCCAGTGATTCAGCATCAACAGCTACAAAAAAGGCTGAAGAAGAGAAAAGAGACTGTCTCACAAGCTACACAGCCAAAGAGATCTAGGCTGGACAGGTCATACAGAGGGAAAGAGCTGGGCAAGTTGGACCTTGATGTAGAGCCTTGCTCAGCACTTAGGTTCACATACCTTTCTCTGTCAGACTCCATTAGGCAAAAGATGGAAGTGTTTCAGAGGGATGAACATACCCAGTGGGACAGAACAACAGTGTATGGCATGACCCCAGGTGCTAGAGAGGTGACAAGAGCCAGGAGGAACAACAAACCTGGTGGAGTAAAGCTACCAATGACTTGGCTTCCTGCAGGAAAGGTGGGAAAGAGGAGGTGGCAAGTCAGCAACACCTTTATTAGTATGATGGATGAAGATGTGTGGCAGGATGGAAAATCATTTTGGGCCAGCACCATTTGGACAAAAGAAACAAAAGTAGCTCAATTAGGAGAGTTCTCAAAGTCCTCCCTGGAGCAGCAGGGATGGGTTCAGATGGACACTGAGATTTCTGTTCTCATTATTAATAAAAAGAGAGAAACTATGCCCATTCCAGAAGATTAACTTCCAAAACAAAACCCAAAAACTGCAACAGTAAAAGCTGACACATCCTAACTGCAACAGTTACAGACCTAAACACCAACTGTAAGTGCATCACCAGGACATGATAGTGGTTCAGCCTCGATATTGGTGGAAGAGATAGAATTGGAAAATAACCTTGGACAAAGAAATATACTTAAACTCGTGCCCCATTTTGATTTATTTTAAACAGAACAGACAGATAAACAACAGCAGATTGCTGCCTAAAGGTTCCTGGTTTCAAAAGGACAAACCCAGCCGTGGCTATAAAAAGGAGGCTCCAATGTCTTTGAACTAAAGGCAAAAATCCCTGGGGACTGCGCCCCAAACACTGAAAAATATTGAAGAAGCAGCTCCTGAACAGCTCCTAGTTTGCTGGAATGAGTAGAGAGTAACACAGATAAAAGGAATAAGAAGAGAGCATAGAAAGGGAAATGATTAATCAGCAAAGAACAGGATTTTAGGGGCTGGAAATAGAAGGGATGGAGTGAGAAATGCCAGAAGACAAACTGAGTTAGACACAGGGAAGGATATTAAATACTGAAAGGTGCTCTGGTCATACAAACACAAAGGTAATAAAGACTGAACAAGCAGTGCTGTAGTGCAGTCTGGGGCAAGAGAGTTCACAGAAAATCTAGGTGAGGTCCCAAAACTAAACAAATTCTCTCTCAGCAGCTCTAGACAGAGACAATAATTATAAGCATATGAATTTAGCTGGGTGACTGAGATGGAAAATGTACTTACCACAGCTGAGATAGAAGTGAAGATCCAAGACCTTCCTGTGATCAAGTCACAAGGCCAGGTATCTCATAGCCCAAATTCCTGGAGGAACTGTTCCATGCAATGACAGGATTGGGAGCAAGGGCTTCAGTAAATCCACCCATACGGAAGTGAGGAACATAAAATGCAGCACCTGTAAGTAAGAAGGATGAAAAAGCAATCTGAGCAGCTGTCACCCACGGCCGTGCACAAGGGATGAAGCAAAGACTGCAGAGGGCTGTGAAATGTGGGGGATGCTGGACTATCCCATTTGGGATTCTTTTTATTTCTGTTTCACTTTTTGTGTTACTAACCAATCTTTTAGATAAAGGAAAATACAAATTTTAGTGAATCATTTAATGGAGGGCCATGATAGCAAGTGATTTGTTATGATAAAAATTATGAGGCTTATCCCACTGCAGAAGAAGACTAGGATTTGGTCGAGGAACAGCTACGGACAAGGAGAGAAGGGTAGAGCTGAGCTGCAGAGGTTGGCAGTGGAGTTCTCTGCAGCATGGACTAATCCCTGGTCAACAATTTCCCTAATAAGTTCATCTTAATTAAACTAGCTTATAAGAAGCATGAGAAAAACAGGGAAGATAATATGGATATCACACTAGAAACGCAGCTGGACAATGGTTCAATCCCTGAAGGAAACCATGTAGTTTTCAAGAATTGCTACTGCAGATGGGGAATTCATAAGCTGAAAATGACTGAAGAAAAAAAATCTTCTTTGTATGAGTTGGCTACAGGTTGATTAGTGAGAGAAAGCCACCAGGCAAGTAACTTTAATCCTAAGGTGTATGCAGGGGAGGATTTCCAGCAGACGACGGCATCTCCTAGTTCATGAGTTAAACTGGTCAGCCACTCTCAAGAGCAGCAACAGACACAAAAAAAAAAAAAGACTGTCAGGATAAACAGGGGATAGGAAATTGTCCAAGAAGAGGGAGCACATGCATTTTTAATTTATTGGGCTGAAAGAGGTGTGATTTCTGTCTCCATCCCTACTGTAGTTAGTAAACATGGGAAAAATTAACTGGTAGTAGAAGGATGACATGAGTACTAAAAATATATAAACTAGCTAGGAACATATCTAAGCTCAAAATTATGCCTCACCAGAGTGGGGAGGCAGCTGGGGCAAACAATGAAAAAAAACCCAGGAAATATTTTTAAGATGGTGCTTGCTAGGAGTATGAAAGAGATTTTATGAGGTGGTTCCCAGCTGGGAATTTGGCCAAGGTACTGGGGTTAACACACCCACTACTCCAAAAAGTACCAAGGGATTTTCAGAAGCCAGAAATTGCCAAAACCTTGGTTTTAAATCTCCACTGCTGAAATGCAACTATTTATTCAGCACAGTTCCACTTGAGCAACTATGTGAAATGCTGCTCTGAGACTCTCAAAAGTCTCCCGGGGAGCAGGCAAAAAAAATACATATATTCTGTCTGGAGCTGATTCTCTTTCCACACTTCTCTCTCTCTCATCCTTCTTCACCACTAACAGGATTTGCATCAGAGCAGCCCAGCCCTCAGAGCTATGAAGCTCCCAGCCCCCCTCCCTGAGCTTGTCACACTGTGGAGGCATCACCTTCAGACATCTGAGCATGAGAAGCAGGGTCCCAGACAGCCAGGGGGGACTTTGGCCACGCAAGACACACCTCTGTGCCCCTTCTGGCAAGCGAGGAGAGAGTTCAGGCATCACAGGGTGTTGTACAGTTTAGACATGTCCAAGCAATTCCAGCTAGGAGCAGATGCTTTCAGAGCTGCTCAAGACTTTCTTAATAACACAAGATTACCTGGAATGAAAGAAAACTGAGCCATCTCCATCTTAAGCCAAATGAGAAGATACCAGCAGGCTCCATGGTTCCCAGGCAGCAAAGAACTCATCTTAACAGGCACCATGTCCTTATACACATCCTATGGGTTCAGCCACTGTTTGAGAGATACAGGTATCCCAAAACTTGGGTATATTTTTTTGAGCTCAACATACAGTGTTTTCTTGCAACAATCATCAGACCTTGGAGATAGAGACTTCTCATTTGGGGCTCCCTTTTTTGAGGGGAATTATTTCTTTTTTATATATCTTTGTCCCTTCTGTTTACTCCTTACTATTTGTGCTCAGTGATACAGGTGAAAGCCTCTGCACCCAAGCTTGGACATGAACCAAGGAGCACTGCAAGTCCTGTCCTGCTAGCAGAGACCAGCATCCACAACTCAGCACACAAATGCCAAAGCATTATGAACGAGTAAACCTGAACAATCCTCCCTGAATCGCTTAGATCCTTGTTGTTCATCTCTTGCTGCTCAGTTTGGCTGAGTTCATGTTTCAGGAGCAGGGCAGGAAGCAGAAGGATGCTCTGCAGTGGGCAGTGTGGCTCTTCAGCCCACAGGACTTCACATGCCACTTGGCAGTGATGTGAATGGATGGAAGCAGCAGCAGTAGCTGATACATAGAGGTTTAGCAATGACAACTCCCACTACTGCGAGCCCATAGCTTGGCATAGAGCAGGCAGGTCAATCCCCACCACTTTGACTTCAAAGGTTGCCAACAAGACTACGTACAGCTGACAATTACCGGCCCTGCTCCTTGTCCAAAGGAGCTACCTTTCCAGCCTCCTCGGGTTTGTCAGGCTCTCAGGAGCCTAAATCACAACAGAGAAGGGCCAAGCAATTTGCATGGGATGTCGGGAGAGACACGCCCAATGCTGCTACATCCCACTCCATAGGCTATCAGTTGCTTTGCACTTCCCAGCGACCAGCACAAACCTGGCTGCTCTTGCCACGCTGCACACCCCACACACTGCCTGCCACCCCTCACCACCCCCAGCCCTCCGCCGCCCCCGCGGGAACGGGGACAGGATGAGACCAGGCTGCCCAGTCCACACCAGTCCCCACCCACGGGACTCTCTCCCTCCTTGCTGCCCACCGCAGACACATCCCCTCCCCTTCCCCTGCACTTCTCCGCTTGTTGCATGAAGGGCGCGTTTGACCTCAATCTGTCTGCTTGGATTAGAGTCCGGAGCCGTTCCCCTCTGCCGAGCACAGAGCCCCGTCAGGGCTGCGAGGCTGCATCTGCCACGGCTGGTTATTCAAGAAGAGCTCAGCTAGGGTCGCCACCATCATAGGGCAGCGGGGACGTGGAGGTGAGAAGGGGCAGTGCTGGCTGCACTGTGCCAAAGCCACTGCACCCAGATGCGAGGGGGGAGAGACGCCAACCCACTAAGTTCATTTTGCTTTGAGAGGTGGAGGCCACGCAGAAAGGATTAGATGGTGAAGGAAGAGCACGGACTTATTATTATTATAATGGAGTGGAGGCGGTTGCATGGGCTGAGCTCCAGCTGCAGGAATATGGGTCCTTTGGGTTTGCAGCAGTGTTTCTTCAGAGTACTCCAGAGACACAAATAAAAGCAAATAAAGGCAAGTATATAAAATGCAGCAGGGCACAGTCTTTGGCCCAAGGCAAGTGACTCAGCATTGTTCAAAACAGCTGCACTCTACACCCTATTCCCAAAATCAGAGTGATCTCATTAAAACTGCTCTCTGGGAGCCGTTGCTGCCCATGACATCCCAAAAAAGTACCTGGCAAGAGATAAGCTCCTGCAGGAAGCCCTTTTAACCTTCACTGTACCCTGTCCCATTCCACCAGCACCTTTTGCTCAATCTGGAATCCAGAACCACACCAAAGATGAATCCAAAGGAAGGATCAGAGAGAGGTGGGAAGGTACAGAATGGACGATAGGGAGGGAGAGAGGGAGGGAGGGAGGAAGGAAGATGCCTTCCATCTTTTGTCCATGTGTAGACAAAAAGGACAGAGACATTTGTGCTAGAAGCTGACTGGCCAGTCTGGGAAGAAGCAGAAGGATGACAGCTACTGTGACGCCACTCACATATACACAGACCAGCAAACTGGTCAGGAAGGGAGGGCAGCAAGCCCTGAAGGCTTGCACTGCATTGGTTAAGGATGACAGGCCAAGTCTGACAGCTCTCTCTGCTGTCACCATCTATGGCATTGTGTTCCCTGAAGGACAACGGGGGAGCGCACAGTGCTCAGAGCCCTGACAAGTGGGCTATCAGACAGCATGGTACAGCCAAGAACTGTCCCCAGCTGCACACCTCTCCATGTCAAGCCTTTCTCTTGTCTTTCTTTTAGGAACATCATTAGAGGTATTTCCACCTGATCAGAGGATAGGTCTGCACCCAACCCATCACAGCATTTCTGACTGCACCAAAGCCAGACCTTTGGAAGCGATCGTCAGGATCAGCACCACAGTGCACAACACCCTGGGGACACAAAGTTTCACTGTGGGGTGAAGGTTACAGCCGATTGTACTGCAGTGTACTGCACCAGTGTGTCCTGCACCACAGCAGTTTGTTAACACAGTGCTGGAACTGAACAGAAGCCGTGGACCACTGACTAAGCCTGTAACTAATGGGTATGGGATTCATTCCACTTACTCTGCAGACCAGGGTCAGCTGAGAAATGTAGATTTAGCTTCTGAAATGTCTCAAAGCCTCAGGTCTTTGATACTTCCAGCTCAGTCCTCACTGATGAGGAGAAATACCAGTGCTGGAGGAAAAGTTCTGCTAAGTCCCAGCTGTTCTGTCCATGCCCAGAACTTCCAAGATTTTGACTCATCCAGAAACAAGGACGTGTTACAAATGTGAATGCTGTGGCTAAGATGTACATTTCTTGCAGGAGGTGTATTTCAGCACTTCTCCATTATTTTATCCCACGCTGTCCCTCACCCAGTTTGTCCCTCAGACACACTGCTAGTAGTCCCTAAATGGAAATCCAAGGGTAAACCCTAGCTGCAGACATGATGAGTCTAACAGGGTTAGGACAATCCACACTCTACCCACTCTCTGCTCACCTCCAAGGCGAGAAGCCACCACCTGCTCTGGAGATACAGCTCTGTAGGCAGGAAGCCCAGTGAAACTACAGAAAGACACATGCCACCCCAAGATGGCACAGCTCAGCTGCTGCCCAGACTGTCTTCTCTGTCCCCACAGCCACTGAAGTTCAGCCAGCAGTTGGGGTGCCTGGTGACATAACGGTGACATGACAGAGGCCCGGCTGCAGCTTTGTGCTGGAGGACAGCCTTGCTGCTATGTCCTGGGGCATCAGCAGTGAGGAGACTGGCACATCTCTCCAGCTGCCCTGACGGCTGGTCTGGCTGTGCTCTCATTCTTCTGCTCCCTTGACCCTGCCTAGCCCACAACCCACGATCCAAAATCTTCCTTTTATTTCAGTCCAGTGACACAGAAAAACAGCCGTCAGGATGGGGGGAAGGGGTCAGATGCCAGTGTGGAGAAATCCTCCGAGTCAGACACACAGACAAACCCAAATCACTGCTTCTCATGGATGTCACAATAAGTAGCACAGACTCTAGCTGCAGGACAAAAATCCAATAGACACCAATTAAATGCATGACTTGACTGCCTCTGCCATGGCAGCCAGCGGTGGCTTGCTGGTGGCAGCAAACTATCCCTGGTCATTGCTGACACTACTGAGCTGCTGCCTCTCCCAGGGGATGCCAAGGACAGTCAGTCTCACGAGTGTGACACATCTCTGTGTACCATCTTGGCTTATTGTCAAGTACACCATAAAGTCACTCGTGCCCTCCCTTAAAACAGGGGACCGTCACTTTTCCATGACCCCAAATCTCCCTGGAATACTAACAGTGAGAGAACCCAATGGAAAAAAAATCTTGTTTAGCCTGCCCAAAATCTGAGGTAGCACAGACAAGGGTATGTCTGCTACTGCTAAGCAGGACATTATAGCCAGGGCCAGCCCAACAAAGGTCCTGCCACATCCCTTGACATGACAGAGAACAGGAACACCCCATGCCAGAAATATCCAGAGCAGTTGTTGGGTGGCAGTGGGGGACAGCTGAGGAAACCCACAGCCCATCCATGAGCCACAGTTTTTCCTTGCCTACCCACAGAGTTGCTGCCATCTGCTTTAGATATCCCAAAGACAACTCTGGTGTGATAGCCACAACAGCACGATGCTGTGCCAGGCAGCCTGGCCACAGCATTCCCAGCAGTAAGCACTTCCAAAAACAGCCCTCCTGATGCTGGCAATCAGGCATCGGGTATTGCACTATGGCTACCCCATGCATCTGCATCACACTGCAGCAGATGCTCTTCCTGGGGGACTCTGGGCCCCACTATTCCCCCCACAGCACTGGTGGCTCCTCCCCTGCAGCCTCCTGCTTGGTTCCTAAGCTGCACCCCTGGACAGGAGTATTTAGCACATTGAAACCACTTCTGCAAGAAACACATGTCCCTCCTCTATTTAATCTGCAGCCACTAGAGGGTAATCCAGTCCTCCAAGTTAGATCAGCTCTTGCTTTGATACACTGGGCAGCAGATAAGTGACTGAACCTCAGCAACTAATTACCAGGTGCCTTTCAACAGCTCCTGCCTAAATTAACATCCATGCCCCTATGGCCAGTCAGAGGTCCCTTCTGGCTACCCCTGAGCTGAACAGCCTGGAGAAGGCACATGAGGAAATGCCATGTGCTGGGATGCAGTTGTGACACAGTTTCTTCCAGTTGGCTGATGCCGCTCCTCCAAGCTGATTAAGAAGAGTACAAAATAATAATGCAAAGAGTGAAATAACATTTTTAAAACTCACCATAACCTGAAATCTTCATTAATTATGAATTTTTCATGGCAACCGTTACTAAGAGAGTCTCCTCTGAAACTGATGTTCAAAGAACTTTACATCAAATCTTCAAACAGTTGAGAAGGTTCAAGCCACAAAGTCGAAACATCTGTTGCTTTCCATGCATTTTTCAATGGGGAGATCAGAGAGGAGGAAAAAACTGTACAAAATAATCCTGGTACTGCTTTATTATTTAAATACAATGACAGTCTATTATATACACTCTGTGCAGAGAGAGAGAAAGCAAAAATGAAGTCAGAGTGTTATACAGTTCTACCTATTGGAGCCAAAAATATAATATGCTTCCATTTACTTTAAATTTAGCCCTTCTGGGAAGTTCTGTAACAGCCCTGGGTGATGAAGTCTAAAACAGGAAAAGAAGGGCAACTTCTCCAGCAGAAACAATGAGCAACAGTCTCACCCCTCCTCCAAGTGTCGTACAAAGCCCAGCTGTGCTGAAAAAGTTTGGAGTCAAGGCTATGGGATGCACCTCACAGCTACATCTTATGTTACCTCCCTTCATTTTAGCCAGCAGCAAACGTGCAGAAACTGTTTTTCTCTGTGCCTGTGGGATGCACCAAGCAGGCAGGACCACCTCCTAAAGACTGTCTTCAAAACACAGTCTCCGCGTTCAGCTTTTTTCCCTAAGGACAGGCATAAATCTGGAAACTGGTACCTCTTCACATCTGATCAGTTCCATCTAGTGAGGTCTTCACTAGATCCAGCTGCAGCATTTTTCAAACTTTTCAGCTGAGAAAAAATAGCATCATTTTAGCCCAAACCAAACCTTTCAAGCAGTAAAACAATAACCAACATTCCCAATGTTTTCCAAGGCTTTGCAAAATATTTGGTGTCACTCAGGATCAATACCACTTTCAGTGCAACGTTGACATTTTTTTGTTGAACAGTGAGAGGAAATTTCTAACAACATTTGGATTGAAGACCTCAATTCAACACACAGCACAGCACCTCTCACCATGGTACCCTCAGAAATGTGACCCAGAGGCTTGCAAGGTCCCTGTACTCCTGGTGTTTCAACTGCTTTCCCAGGACTGACACCTGAGGAGAGAGCCTTTCTTTAAAAGGGGAAACTGGCTTCAGCTTTCAAACCATGTGTTTTGGGGGACTGCTGCCCTTCTGGAAGCTAATGCTGGAAGGAACCTAGTCTGCCATAGTTAAGTTCATCTAATGCCAAGAACCAAGATCAATTAGCAAACTGCAGATGAAGAGCTGGACATCAAGGACATCTGTAACGTGAGTCTGGGAATGGCTTCTTGGCTCTCTGCAGCAAGTCCCTGCTGTCACAGGCACCATAATATATTACCCCATAATAAACATAAAGCTCGAAGCTTTGGGTCAAATTCTCCAAATAGGAGGATGGAATAGGAGAGAAACTGAGTGTCTCCCTAAAGCCCTGCGAACCAGATTCATGTCTGAGCCCTTCTCCTTCTTCAGACCCACCAAAATTTTCCTCAAGGCACAGTCTCCTCCTACTGCCATAGCAAAGAAGGTGAGAGTTTCCCTCATGTCTCACCCCTTTCAGTAGGAAGGTGTCAAACCCCTTCTAAGGGGATTTTTCTGCCCCCAGAATCTGCTTGCAGCCTCCATTCATTTGGAGGCAGCTAAGAAATTCAGCTGCTGCTGGCTCAGTGCAGACAGGGATGAATTATCAAATGCTGCTCCTGAAGGCATATAAAACGTCCTAGTGGCAGCCACGCTGAGCTCCTGGCCATCCTCTTGCTTTCAGTGTAATTTGTCATTTCAATTTGGGCCTCAACAGTTCAACAGCCCTTGAGGCTTGGTTGGGGCAGAAAGATCACAAGAGGAGGAACATGGAATTAACATTTTCAAAGCATTCTGTCCCAGCAGCTTTCCCAGCTCCTATCTCATCCAGACCTACCTGGGCCCCCAGACAGCTCCTGCCTGTGAATCCCATCAGGTTTTGCTGACTCCTGCCTATGTGACCAGTGAGCAGTGGTCAGAAGTGAAGGCTGAAGCCAGTGCAGAAATTCTCTCCTCCCCAGGCAATGCGTTTCAATTACCACAGCATGGGCTTCCAAGTGGATTTATCAGCCTGGGCCTATAAAGCAAATTGAATAATCTTGTGCTTCAGACCTGGAAAATTTAAGTATCATACTTGAAAGTACTTTGACAAAGTGATAAAGATGGAGAGTGAGGGAAAGGAGTGACAAGAGCAACCAGGTCCTTGTGCATTTGTTGTAACCAAATGAAACCAACCTCTGGCTCCAAGGTGCCCCTCCACCATCGGAGCCACCAGGGCACAGGCAGCTGTGAGACTGCACAGTCTGGATGGAAAGCTGATAAACTCTAAGGTGTAAGGATGTTTGTTTACCCTTTTTGCCCAGGACCATTTATCTCACTGCTGAAACTTCAGACACCTCCAAAACCAAAATTGGCCGGGGGGAAGTTGGAGATAACTGAGACCCTGGAATTAGACACTCTTCCAAAAACTTTATTTGTTAGCAATCTGATCTTCACCTCTCTGCTGAGCAGGACCAGTATAAAGGGGACTAAATTGCAGCAAGGAAGATTTAAGCTGGTCAACAGGAAAAATATACTGAGCGTGAGCATGGGGAAGCCGTGTTGTACATTGCTGTTGGAGACTGCAAACCTGAAGTTGGTCCAGAAAAAGCAGTTAGAGGAATATCACGCCACAGTTTAGGACAGGGAGAACACTAATGCATTGGGCAAGTCCAACAGGAGATCTTTCATGGTACTAAATCACTTGAAAGTTGGGATGCCAGGCAACAGGAAACAGCAACAGCCCTGGCTCTTTGGGAGTTCTGCTTTACCCAGTATTGCTGACACTCCAAAGCTCCTTTTTTTTTTACCTCCATCTCTGACTGTAACACTTACTCTCAACTAGGACAGACTCCTCCCATACAACCTTACACTAAAAATTAACACAGATTCCTCCCTACAATGGTGTCTTGTCCTTCTCCCTACATCAGTGAGGTCCTTCATTTAAAGGGACCTTACAAATCTTGGCCACTGTTAACAATGTAATACTGGGATTAGCTGTGAACACCTGTTCTGTCTAGCATAAAAAGACATCCTTACTCTGCCAGTACTATTTTCATTATCTGGTATCCAATAGTAGGAACAGCACTCCAGGTTTTGCTTTCCCAAACCCCAGTTCAGTCCCTACCCTCCATCGCTGCAACCCACACTAGCTCTGGAAACAAACCACCTGCAGTGATCATCCAGACAGGATCTGTAATCTCAAAAGAGCAAATGAGCAGCAAACTACAGAAAGGGCTGAACTTCTTGGCTCTGCCTCCATCCTACCTCTCTAATGCTTACATGATCCAGAAGCATGAATCAAATAAATATAACCATAAGTCCTTCTCTCTGTCTCCTTCCAAACACAAACACACGGGAGACCACCTCTCCATATCATGGATTTCTAGCTGTTAAATCTGGAGTAGCATGCTCACATACCCAAACTAATAACAGATGTTGAATCAGCCCGTGGCACATGCCCATGGTAAGTGCAGCCCTTCCACTCTATCAATCCCCATTTTGTCCTGAAGCCCATGCCTCAGCAGAACACCAACTGAGGGCCACCCTTCCATCCAGGTGGGACACATGCCCAACCTTCAACTTCACAGCACATTTTGATTCCCCTGCACCTGGAGATGGGAGATGTGCTGGAACAGGGTGATAAAATCATTCAGCCAGCCCTTCAGAAATTTAAAAAAAATTGTCCAGCCTATGAATTTACCCCTGTGATTTTTCATCACAATGAAACCCCCTCTGGCCATTGGCTGGAGCTCAAGCAGACATCAGACCTCTCTTCCTTACTTATTATTTACTCTCCACTCGCTGCCTTTCTTCTGCCCCAGTGACCCCACTGTTCACTCGTCCCTGCTGCGCCTTTAACCCCATTTTGGTTTAGGATCTGATTAACTCTTGATGCTGAAGGTTTTCGCTATCAAAAGGCTTTGTTGCCATGGTAACTCCTGGGGGGGATTATTCAAACCAACGGGTCCAGCTAGCACAGGGTCAGCAGGATGGAGGAACCCCCAGGGATGCTTGAGTCCCGCTCTGCAGCAGTGCCCAAGCCTCCTCCCCACCACCAATTACTGCAGATGAGAGCTGAAATCCCGCTGCCCTCTTTAACTCTCTCTCTGCATTAGCACCAGCTCACGGACATTTCTTTTTCCTTTTTTTTTTATTTTTTTTGCACCATGTGTCACTAATTTTACTCATTTTCTGAGTTTGTCTAGAATAGTAAAAGATTTGATTAGAGTGTTCCCGGTTTTAATTGTAATTAGGACAGTCATTGTACGAGCTATAAAAGGAAATTGGGCTACCGCTGAGTGGAAGAGCCCCTGAGAGAATAGGAGCTGTGAAGGGAGAATTTCGTTCATAAAAAAAAAAGAAAAAAAATAGTCTTAGGAAGAAATAAAACTTCAGCTCAGGATAGTGTGACTGCCAAAGTGGGGACCATAAGCAACGTGTGATTTCTGAGGATTTCAGCTGGGTCACAAGCAGCTTCTTCCCTGCTGCAACCTTCTGTATGACCTTGGGTGAAGCAGCTCTGCCCTCATGCCTCAGTTTCCCTGGCTGGGGCTCATCTAAATGGCCTGTGAGCTAATGGCTTATTTTACAATGTGCATTGTGATCCCTTGTGATATGGGAGAGGCGAGCACTGAAATTAACCACTTAATCCCCGTGCCTTAAGAGGAGAAACCTTGCTGGAGGCACCACAGCTGCTGAGGAACAGCACCTGCAGCCAGGGGACAACAAGATGCCATCCAGGTCCCAAGGATGGACACTGGACATTTCTGCTTTTTTCCAGCAGAGGGAGGGGAAGGCCAATTGAAGCCCATTGAAACGGTGTTGCTGCTGGGAAGAACACCCAGAAACAGCATGTGCAGTGTCACCACCTGAAACCACCTGCCCAGAGAAACGCAAATCCCCCAGATAGAGATGGCATCATCTCAGGGTTTGCCAGCCCTGGGGTCACTTTGTTGAACCAGAAATATGGTAGCGAACCACCAAATCATCATGGATGAGAGGGGCAGGCAAGATGCCTACAGTAGTGTTTCTTCACTGACTTCACCATATAGAAAAATTGTTCTTGACAGTCATGGCCAAGATTCCAGTGGTCATAATTTCCAGACTGGTCACCGTGCCCCACCATGAGCCCCTCTAAAAGGGGACCCTCTGCCAAGGGGCAGCTGGCAGTGCCTAGAACCATGTCACCTGCCCACTGCCCCAAGGTTATACAGCGGGGGGCAGCTTGCATTGCCTGAGCTGTCAGTCTGGTGCCAAAAAATCCGAGATAAATCAATTTTCCCCCTTCCCCCTGCTCTAATTCTGCCAGGGGAGACGGTCTTTTTCCTGAAGCAATAATTTGCCTCAGTTAAAAAAAAAAA
>VYZS01054759.1:10370-45070 GCA_013400695.1 Neodrepanis coruscans
AAAAAAAAAAAAAAAAAGGCTGCTTCTAGCCCCTAAGTCTAATTTTTACTCATTTTCTCCCACACCGAGAGTGTAGGAAGTCCTGTCAGAAGTCAGTAGGGTATATGCACGTGTGTGTGTGAGTCTTGGGCAGGTGTTAATGTGACAAAAGCCATAAAGGTCTCAGAACCATCCCCATAACTTGAGGCCAGTGCTTGGATTTGCCTGGCATGGTACTGAGCAGCTCAGAACCAGAATAACCTCCTGTCCACTCCCATATGGTGGAGATTGATGGGAATTTGTTCTTCCAATGCAGTGAACAGCTGTCTTCTGCAGGACATCTGTGCTCACAGGATTTTCAGACAGGACAATTTTAGCAGAGCCCAGAGAAGCAAGCAAGTGGAGTCTTCTGGGCTTCTGGATCAGACCCTACTCAGGTGTGACTGAGGAACCTGCAGAATGGGAAGAATTCAGAGGGGACATAGTCCTAATGCCTTGTGCTACTTTCCCTCCCCCATGCACTGTCCCCACCCTACCGATCAGCCTCTTTAACATGACAAAGAGCCTGGAGGAGCAGGCGATGGTGAATATTGCAGTCCCAGGCAGTGAATGGCCAGCTATAAAGGCAACTGCCTGTCTACCCTTCCCGGCTGCCTCAGCTTGCTGGTGAGACCTGGCCCCTAAGTGAAGGTGGCATCTATTAGAAGGCGGGGGACCCACCCCTTCATCTGCTCCCGATGTGCGCACACTTGGCGCTGCCCCCCTACCAGGCTTACCCCAGCGGGGCTGGCATGGGGTGCCTGGAGTTTTACTGGAATTCGGCGGGGGAGGCAGGACGTACTCCCACATTGGCCGTGCCAGCGGGAGCTGCCAGTGCCAGGCAGTCTCCGGAGGCAGAAGGGAAGAGGCACATAGCAGGTAAGGCATTTCAGCTAAGTCCTGGAGCTGATCCCCAGGATACCTCTGGTCCTAGGTCGGCCACACGCTAATGACTTTGAGCAACTTTTTCTCTGTCCCTGCATTGGTTTCAAGGTGTGTGACCTAGGCAAAGTGCGATGTGGTAGGCAAGGAGGACGGGTGACCTTGGGCACTCACTCCACCTTTCCATTATACTGTTCTTTGTTGACTGCGAACCAGTCTCCTAAACCTCATAGAGGCAAGAGTTGAGGCACTGGCACATCTGCTCCAGGCTGAAGGACAGTGTCATAAAATGGTCACTTGAGAATTCACATTTCTTGGGGCAGGAATGTCTGGGCCTCCTTTTAGTGAAATGCTGTCATATGGAGAGAAACAGATCCTGACGAGACTGCTTGTGACATCCCATATCCCTCTACAAACTCCTTGCACCTTTCATGTGCTTATTAAACCTGAACCAAGGCCTGGCCTGAATCACTGTACCAGGAGATCTGCTTCCTTTAAATCCAGCATTGTTACACTGCTTCTTTCAGTTTGCCTTTTTCCCTCTCCTTTCTGTGCTCTTGTTGCTTTTCCCTTCCTGCAACGCAGTCCCAGGCCACACCACAGTGGCATTTTCCGTTCCTGCCATTCCTCTCCCACTCCAGTAAGTGGCAATAGAACAATTGAGGAAAGCAGGTTTTTGCCCAGCCCCATCGTACAGTCAGCCGGGCAACGCTCTAAATGGGTGGGAGGAGAGTGAGATTTTAGAGTGCCAGTTTCAAGCTGTCAGTTGCTATAGAAAGCTACAGTCTTATGGCAGAGAGACTAGTGGCTACCTGGCATATGGCTACTTGCCAAGTAGTTTGGAGAAAGGCTTCATTTCTCTGCATGCTGCCTGCCTCACAAAGGCAGCAGACAGATGGACTCATTTGTGTGGGCCTGGTATATGTAGAATTAAAACCCATCTTCAAACACCCTACTCTGGTACCAATCTCTAAAGAAAGAGCCCTGTCTGGGAGTAAAGGCCTACAGATGTCAGAAGCTTGTGGGAGTAGGTCTGTCACGTTTTCACGCTTATGTCTGTTGCGCTGCTGTTTGTTTCTTGCTTACTGTCTCCTTCACTCTCTTCTCATGGGAAAGGGAGTGCCTTTGTCCTGAGCTCGAGCTGCACCTAGTAAATTCCATAGAGGTTTGGAATGACAAGCTGAGCAGGAATATGTATGAGGTTTAGTTCTAAGGTGTCTTGATATGGTTCCTGTCTAACAGGAGACTTTCCCATTTTTCAATCCCATATTCCCATCATGCTCATTTCCTACCTCTAAGGTTTTTACTGCACAGTCTGTAGGAGCCAAGGATCTTGTGATCCTGCCTGAAATTTTGCCTTCCCATGCATCTGGGTGCAGCTTCCTAGGCTCCACAGTTTAGCCTCATGCACCTTTTCTGTTGACAGCCTCCTTCTTCTTGTAGGGAGAATCCCTTTGTAGTCCTCATGGCCCTACTCCCCAGCACCAGAAACCTGCCCCAGTACAAACCAGGCAGTTCATGCAGCCCATGCTCTGGGTGGTATCATCTGCTAGGGATAGCAAACGGCTGGGAGCATGCAAGCCTAGAGTGGCAGGCATCACAGAGATGGGAGTATCTCTGCAAGAAGCATAACAAAGGGAACAGTACCACGGATGTGCCACCTTTCTGAGGTTCATAGCACCTCAAGGCTTTTGAGTGATTGCTTAGGAGGCTCTCAACTCAGGACAGAAGAAGGAAAGGCTTGGCAGGGTGGATGGGAAGCCCATTCCTTGGGGGAACATAAGTGCTTTGCACTGGAGATACATTCAAGAGGCTAAGGAAGGTGTCTCAGTGGGCTTCAGTGTTACAGCTCTCAGAGCAACTGGGAAGGACCCTGTCAGTCCTCAGTAACCAGGCATCTGACAGAAAGGTGGTGGGGTAATCTCTCTTGTTGGCATTTTCTCATTCCTTCAGCCTGAATGACTTTGCATCTTGGCAGCTTTTGTCTGCACTAGTAGCCCAGATTGTTCAGAAATTTTTTCCTTTAGATCTTTATCTCAATTTTGTCATCAACAGAGTCCTCTTAAGACATGTATATCAGGACAAATGAGAAGGGGCTTGGACACCTTCTTCTACACTCCTGAATTTTGTCCTCCATGTCCCTGGTACGGGATTAATGGCTCTCTCAGCTGTCCCACCCATCAACCTTCCTCTCTTTCTCCCCACTTCCATATCAAATTTCTCTCCTTCATTCTTCTCAGTCCTCCACAGCCAAATAGGAACCTGCATCTATACATGTGTTTCCAGCAGTGGCATGGTCTGTGGTGGGAGATGCAGGCAAATAGGACTGAGTCAATATCCAAGGCGTGACCGATCCTCTACACCTCCCACCCCATCATTTTAAGCACCAGCTGCTCTGCCCCACACCACACCCTGGTCAGAGATTGCCTTGCCACTGTCTATCATATGCCTCGATATTGCTGAGCAGGCAGTTTTGGGGAGCCCAGTCACCAACCCAAAGCTATGCTTGAGTCATGAACAGGCTTTCTTATACCACTCTGAGACTGAAATAATACTGAGGCCTTTTGGAGGAAAATAGCAACAGATAGTAACCGTGTGAACCAATGTGCACCACCCTCCCCTCCCTGCCCTGAATTTTTTGCCTGGCGGAAGGGAGCTACAAGCATCCCAAAGGGGACTGAGCTGGAAAGTTGCTCATAGATCCATGAATAAGGATGCCATAAGCCTTTGCTTCAAGAAAGCTCTTGATTGGTAGGCAAGAGAGCATGCTCATACCCATACTGCTGTGTGTTATGTCTTGCACACCTTTTCCTATTGTCTTTTTATTTATAGAAGTATCCCCAGCTTCATCCAGTTCTGGGAATTTCAGCCAATTCACACCAGATTCAGCCACCAGTCCACATTCATCATCTTCATCCCCACAGCCTACAGCTAAATCTCAGAAGGGCAGAGAATATGGTGTGGAAGGGATAAGGAAGACCAAGAGCCGTACAGCTTTCTCCAAGGAGCAGCTGCAAACCCTGCACCAGCGGTTCCAGAGCCAGAAGTACCTCAGTCCACAGCAGATCCGGGAGCTGGCTGTTGCCCTGGGGCTCACCTACAAGCAGGTGAACATGAACACATTGACCCATGGTATACTTGTCTCACAGTGGCTGAATGGTCACATAAGGCAGCGACAGGATGGAAAGATGAGTCTCCAGCAGAGAGTAGAGGCAAAGGTGCCAGCTAACAGTTGCTCTCCTGCTTATTCATGCCCAGAGATCAGAAGTACTTTTGTGGATAGGAGAGTAAGTGGCACCTCATTTGAGCCTCCCCAGTCAGGGGTCAGTTAAGGGTTCTTTTGCCACCGCTTGTAGCAGAATTGCAAACCCATTGATGAATACGTTTTTTGCAGTCTCTACCTTGAACTTGACAGAACTTCACAGCTTTTTCCATGCACTGTGAACTTCACAGAAACCCTGGCATGCACCAGTTCACTGAATCACAGGGCTGCAACATGCTGAGAGCTGTTGCTAGTGTTTCCCAGGGCTGATCTCGGCCAATACCTAATAATGTTCCACACTCAGCCCTGCCCAGCTAGGCAAAGGGGCAAAAGTACTCACAGTTACAAGTCCAGAATGTGCCTGAAATTCGGGTCTCAGAGCTGGGCATTACCTGGATGCCCTAGGACTAAAAAGTTACACATGCATTGTAGCTGCTCATGTAACACACACAAACTGAATTGGTTCTGTCAGGACAAGACAGGTGTGACAGTCTGCTTTTTCCTTCAATCCACATCCCTGCAAGGCTGCTTTCACAGTGCAGACAGAGCCCTGGGGGAAAACAGCTCTGGAATTCGCTCCAGGAAGGAGCTTTGAATTTGTGAACTCCTGGCTACAAGGAGCAAGTCTCTCTCTTCCCCCTTCACAAGCATGCAGAAACAGCATCTTCAAAGTTTGCCTGTAGTGCAGGGGGCTTTTAGAGAGATTGGTGGGTCTGATTTGCACAAGGCATTTACCTCCACGATTGAAATGAGTCAATTTGTCACAACCATCACTGTCTCTTGACATAAAGCCGCCCCCTCCCCCATCACACAGTTGCACTAGCCACCTGCTGAGGCTGCTAGACAGACCTCTCACCTTGGCAACAACCCCAGGGAGCTCCTAAAGGCTTTTATCTGCTGCTGCCCATGTATCTATGCCATCTGGTCACTCTCCTCCTGGTTCTTCCTGCTTGTGAATTTGGTACCATTTGCTCTTCTCTCTTGCCTCCACCCAGGTGAAGACTTGGTTCCAGAACAGGAGGATGAAGCTGAAAAGGTGCCAGAAGCATAGTTTGTGGACTGAACGGGCTCAGTGCCTCACACAAGTAAGAACACAGCACATGGCTCATCATGGTTCTTCTGTCTGGGCATATTAGTTCAGCAATTTTTTTCCTCTTTGGGGGGCAACTCAAGCACACAAGTTTCAGTGTGCCCTGCCCTCTGCTTTGNATGTATATCTACCCCTGAGCTATGGGGGTAGATATGATTCTTCTTGCCCTCTATGCCATTGCTGTTGATCAAGAGACAACATAAAATGTGAAGGGACAGAGCCCCGGAATGTGTCAGGCCTGTGAACACCAGTGGAGAAGCTATATGTTCTGACTCACTGTCTTTCCCTTTCAGAGTGGCTTCCAGACCAGTACTTACCTGGATGTGCACCCCAAATTCCACCAGGGTTATCCAATCACTGCAGCTAGCAACATTCAAACCATGCCTGCTCCCCGTCAGCACTACGGAGCAGGGCAGAACGCTTACACAATTGTGACCAGTGAGGATGGAGGAGTCTTTGGCAAAGGTGGGGGTACCTGCAGCATCCAGCAGACAGTGGGCTTCATTGCCCAGCACAAAGTAGACTTTTACCACAGCTATCCTGGCAGTGTGGAATATCCAGGCTCAAAGACAGGTGATGGCTGTAATTTTCACCACTCAGCCACTATGGGGGCTCCTTTCTCAACCACTGTTGGTCATCACCTCTATCATTCCTAAGCACTGTGGATGTGGGGTACTTGGGCAGTCAGGAATAAAATCTTATTTTCATCTATCCCTTTGTTATTTGTGCGCTCTCCAACTCAAGGGCACTGTATAGCTAGAACCTGTTTTGACATTTAAATATGTGACTGCAAGCAAGTACAGACACACAGACATGCAGATACCAGTTTGCTGATACACACACATACAGCTCTTCATTCATAAGCCTTTATACATGCACACGCACACTCCTTTCTTGAGTGGCACAGACAACCAAGTTCTCTTATAGCAAGATCCAAGATCTGGCTACATAGCTTATGCCCTGGATCTTCTAAATTACAGATCTTGTAACTTGTCTCAGAAGAAGCACAGATTCCTTTGGGGACCTCATTTATACATGTCACTGTACACGCATATGCGTAACACATGAAGCTGTATGAAAAGGTGTTGGTCACATACCTTTAGCTGAAGTTGGAGAAGTTATTGCCACATGCTAGTTATCCATCTGATGTTTACACCAGCAGTTCTGTAGGTATAGAATTGATGAAGTGTCTAGCGAAGGGAGATGCAACAAGTAATTTGCAGAAAGGCTGGTAAGATGACCTTATGATAATCAAAATTATAAATAAGCCCTTCCTTCTATTCTGTATCTTTCTGTGCCTCCCCTTGAGAAAATCTAGCAGTGCGTTTAATTTGGCAAATTAAAAAAGTTTTTTAAGATGCATTATGTATTTTTCTGTATCCTTTTCTTTTACTGCAATAGAGTGTTGCAGTAAAAAAGCAGATGAAACATAAATAGCCTTAGCAACCATATGCCATTGTTATTACTGATTTGATGTGGAAACTATAAACAGAGATTTTTTTGTGTTAGATCAGGTACATGACTTGGCAATGACAGATATCTAGAGTCAAAGAACCAGGTGAGTAACTACCACCCACCTTAAGAATTTCCCCTACCCAGCAATATTGAATACTGGGACTGTTGTGCAAGTACTGTAATTTCTAAGTTTAAGACTATATAAGTGTCTAAATACCTAAAAACAGATGTGTATAGCAAAGTATACTTAGTAACAATCCTCAAGTTCCCCGAGTCACATGTTTTCTGTAACTTTTTGATGATGATGAATTTCACTTAATGCAATGAAGTAGCTGTAATGGCTAAAAAATAAGCATAAAATGAAGCAATGATTTCTGTGACTGGAGTAATAAGAGGCAAGTTCTTCCGTTGGCAAGGCTGACTTATGTCTGTACCTCAAACAGCTGTTTGTTCTTACTCCCGCCTCCTCATGCAGACACTCTGTGACCTTACTGTAAACTGTATATGGTATGCTGGTTTCGGATGGGTTAGTTAATTTTCTTCACAATACGTAGGATAGAGCTATATTTTGGATTGGTGCTGAAAACAGGTTTGATAATACAGAGATATTTTCATTAGTGCCTAGCAGTGCTTTCACAGCGTCAAGGCCTTTTCTGCTTCTCCTTTATCTCCCTAACAGTGAGAAGGTTGGGAGTACACAGAGAGGCACAGCTGAGACAGCTAACCCCACACTGACCCAAGGGATATTCAGGACTATATGACATGGTGCTCAGTGTATAAAGCTGGGGGAAGAAGGAAGAGGGGAAGGTTCGAGTTTGATTGTCTTTCTAAGTACCCATTAGGCCTGATGGAGCCCTGATGTCCTGGAGGTGGCTGAACCCCCTGCCTGCCTATGGGAAGTGGTGATTTAATTCCTTGTTTTGATTTGTTTGTATGTGTGTCCTTTGCTTTACCTATTAAATTGTTTATATCTCAACCCACGAGTTTTCTCACTCTTCTGACTTTCTCCCCCATCCCAATGGTGGGGAGTGAGTGGCTGCATGGTGCTTAGTTGCTGCCTGGCATTAAACCACAACATACAGCCAGCATGATTTGGGGAAAAATAAGGCCTTTTGGATGATGAATTTCTAAGTCATATAATTTTGGCAGAGCTAACTGCCTCACCCCGTGCAGCCATAAAGGTGCTAACTTTTGAAAGATACGTTCTTCCAACCATCAGAGCGGTGGGGATCAATTACATTAACTGAAAAGGTGCTGGTTAACAACTGAAGATGGACTACAATAGCCTCAATTACCAGGGCTCTCATACCAGTGTAAGGATTTTTTTTTCAGTCCTTCTGGAGCCAACAGTGGTGTTTACTCACTTCAATATCATCTGAAACCTTTTCATGCCACCCCATCAAAGGCAGCTGTAGGTGAAAAAGCTGAGCTTATGACTGCCCCTCACTAATAATTCTCTGGAAAAGGAGACACGTGTCATGTCCTACTCCTTCAGACATGCTTTAGGACAGGCAGGATCTTGTAAAGTCTCTAGGACTGGCTTGTAGAAAGATGCTGTCTGTAAGAGCAAAGGTTGTGATCTCCCTTCAGCAAGGTAGTGCTAACAAACATCACCAAATCCTGCAGTTTCCTCAGAGACACCTAAAATTTTTCAGAGGCCATCATTCAAAGACAGACCTTATTGCCAGTAGTGGTTCTGGAGACCAAGAGCCTGCAGTAATTCCAAGAAGCAAGTAAGCAGCTTCAAGAAAGAGAGTCCATAGATGTCTTCTATATCAGGAGCTGCATTCCCAACGTCCTGCGTAAAAATAGCAGGAATGCAGCTTCTGTAAGATGCAGTCCCTCAGCCACAGCCAGCCAGAGTAACACTGGGGACTTGGTTTCAGTTCTGGTCCTTCCCTAGTATCCAAGCAATGATTTGGATGGAACTTGGGGTTCATCCAAGGCAGAAGTCCCAGTATTGTAATTGGTAAAAGATTTAATGGTGCTAAATGGACAAAGCCCAGCTGCAAGAGACAGATCCTGTCTTTTAGCAGATGGTCTTGCATTAAATAGGAAAAAATAATTCTAGCCTGTTTAGAAAGAGAGAATATAGATAAGACCTGGGGGTGCTCTTCAAAACTTTGGACAGCACGAAGATAATGTGGCCCTCACAGGAAATAAAATTTATTTTTCTTTATGGCTAAGACCAGTGTCATGATTTTGGATCCTTCATACCTCATGACTATTCAGTATCAGCCAGTATACTGCTGCCCTCTGATGATGGGCCGAGCAAGAGACATGTGGCAACACTTTACTGAAAACTTCTCAAACCCTGTTAGATCAGCATTTGAGGCATTTGTCATAATTAAATAACTAAATACATTTACATATGCCTGTAGGGAAGAGCCTATTAAAGCAAAGATTATGACTTTAATCTGCAGTGGAGAGAAAACTAGGACTGTGAGCCCTTGCTCATGGGCCACTCAGAAGAAACATGGAGCTTGTAAAGCATTGCTGCAGATCATGTTGACAGGGAGAGCAAGGAATGAGGTTGCTTGCACCACTTTTCTTGCTTGGCATTTTGCCTGTGGGACAGCAAAGACTGGAACCCAGTAAACAAAAGAATAAATCCTGGTCTATATGATATGCACTAGATCCAATTTCTGTTTGAGTGGGATTCTCTGGATCACTGAAAGTCCATTTGCAGCACTGACAAACATGAGTCTCGACACTGTAGAGATACTGTCAAAGTGCAATATATTCCCGCAACCTGTAATACCTATGAAGAGCTCCAAATGATCTTACAGCTTGGTCCTAAAAAGTTTTTCTGGCAAGGCAAATCATGTTTGCAGTGTGCAAGAGTCACTGTTACACAGCACAATCATGAGGAGAAGCACTCCTTACAGAGATAAAACGTATTCTAGCAGAAAAACCTTTTGCTGGCATGCCCTTACCTCCTCCGAGGAACCGATACAAACCTTTTTGCAAGTATGACTCTGGACGGATTAGTTGTATCTCCACCAGTTTTGGTATTAGTGCTTAATTATCTGTGCAGTTGTTTCACATGATATGATTCAGGCATGTCAAAGTAACAGAGATTGCCAACACTGTGAAAAGGCAGGGTCCTGCTTAATTCCACAGCCCCTAAAAACACTTCCTGAGCTACTAGCAGTTCTTTACAGCCCACCTGCCAAAATTCCAATGCGTTCCCTCCAGCTCTACAGCTACATGTGCCTACCAAACCTGCATACAACCCAGGCTGAGCAACCAGGGGAGTAACAGACCTGTGAGGGAACACTCCGTTTCCACAGAACACTCCCATGGTAAATGCAGTAATGCAAACTATACCATGAAGAGCAATCAACCACAGCCCCAGAGCTGTTTTAGCAACATGTTTCTGCAGGACATCTGCCAGCAGAACTCTGGCTATCTCCTTACCCTTGGAGCAGAAACATGGAAACAAAACATACCCAAGAAGCAAAGCAGGTAAGCTGCAGCAAGCACCTTCTGCAATCATTCTGCAAAAACCTGTATACCTTGCGTATTTCTGTAGAACTAAAGATTGCATCTTAAAAAAACAAAACTTAAAAAGAGCTCATTTAAAAGCTTAAAAACAAGGATTTAATATTTATGATGTTTCTAGATATATGCTTGAGGTTTATTTTTTCAAGGGAATTGTATAAATTAATAGTACTGCTAAGAGAATTACCTAGAATACAGAAAATCACTTGAACCTGGCATTTCCCACTCTTCCAGGCCAGATTTACCTTTTTGTACTGTTTTGAATTTGGCAGCCCATGAACATGGGTGACTCAGCCTTTCTTCCTCTTCTACAGGCTCAACCCTGCACTCTCCCTCCTTCCTATACCTATTGTACCTTACCCTTGGAAGCAGAGACTTACGTTGTTACAAAAGGAAAGGGGATATGCTTTGGCCACCCACACAAGCAGCTTCAGCAAAGGACCTGTAGCATTTTGAGCAGTCAGCTGCCAGTTTCACTTATTGTGCTCCATGGGATTACCCATTGAACTGCTCCTTTCAGATAGATGAGGGCAATCTGGGATTAAACCTAAACACACAAATTCTGCCAGTTGAGACTATGGCTATTAATAGGAGCTTGGTTCTGTTTTTGTTTCAGTGCTGGAGGCAGGGTTCAGTTACTTATGCAGACATCTGTTCATCTGAGGTGAGTGCAAGAACCCCAAGAGAGTTGCAACCTCAATGAAACAGGATCCCAGACTTCCAATTGTGACCTTCTGGAGCAGCTGCAGGTTACCACACTAGCTCAAAGACACTTTCTTTTGCTACTATCCTCATCCTTCTACACATCTTTTGAAGCATTACAGTTTAAGGGCTAATACAAGCATGTTACAGGGCTGGACGTTACTTCAAGCCAGCAGCTTGTCCAGTTGCCCAGCCCTGGAGCTTCACCACCCCTTCCACTAAGCAACACACCTGCGTGTTAAAAGCTTGATCCTACTTCCGAGAGAAACACAGGGTTACTTTTTTAACTCCTTTCCTCAGCAGTGAATGTCTAACTTGTATAGAATAACCATTCACATAGCAGGTTGTATCAATGCAAGCTGATGACACCATTTCAACGTTAAAATAAAGTACTTTATTTTAAATTCAAACAACTTTGCAAGAACATTTAACTAGGAACATAACATTAAGAACATTAAGCAGAAACAAAGTAATAAAACACAACATGCACATAACATAAAACATGCTTGATATCACTGCAAAAAACAACAAAAAAACACACTATGAAAAATTATGCTGCAACAACAAATGTCAGCCTCCTTTGCAGTGAAAGCTCTGCTGCAAGACACACAGGGCAAGGATTGGAGAGCACCTGCTAGAGAGGAAGCAAAAGGTGAGACTTGAACAGACTTTTATCTCTGCTACTCACAGCTGTAGCATTGCACACTGCCCTCCATGAATGAGGTTTCATCTTATCTGCACACAAAAAACTTTTGCCAAGGGTTAACTATGAACAGACAGGAACTTTTAAACAGAAAACTAGCCCAAGGCAGCAGGGTGCTGAGCCCTCCAGTGGTTAAAACCTAAGTAGGGGCAAGATAAAGGAATAAAATCTGTATCTCTGAGTCAAGACTCTAGAAACCCCATGAGCAATCAATACTTAAACCTGAGACTCATAACCACTCTGGGTCCCCATGGGATGCCAAGGGGCCTGGCATTGGTGCCGTATAGGAGAGCTTGAGAATGGTGCAACAGTGTCAGAGGTGCTCTGGAAGCCATAGGTGTCTTCTGACTCCAGGTTGACATAATCCATATTGTCAGAGTAGCTGTGATAGAAGTTCATTTGTGGGCTTAATAAACCCACGGCTTGCTGGGTATTGCAGCTTGTCCCACCTTTTCCAAAGTGTCCTTCATCCTCCACAGCTACAAATGAGTACAGGCTCTGCCCGTTCCCATAAGTCTGTCCACTGCTGTAAGCCTGGTGCATGTTGGTCATAGCCTGAAGGTTTCTGCTGGCACCAACCGGGAAGCTCTGGTGAAATGTGGAGGTTATATCCAGGTATGCGGCCTGAATAACCCCATTCTAGGAGAGACAAAGAAGGTTGTTCAGTAATGCAGAGTACCACATCATCTGCCCATTCTTTTGGATGGGTCCTCTTCCCAAGCCCCTCCCTCCAAGCCAAACAATAGCGCCTTTTTCCGTACTCATTGTCCTCCCTATAGACCATTAATAGCAGAGATGGCACAGATTAGTAATCTCCAGCTTGATGTGTCTGGGAAGACTATGCTGGGGAGAAAATCAACAAGTAGCTTCGCTGGCCTGGCCCTATTTGGCTTTTTCATTTCTTAAGTGGTCTGGAAACAAAGCACTTTCAGTGCCAAACCTCGTTTAAAATGTGTAAATGCTACTACAATAAATACAACTGTCATGATAATATGGAGTCCTGTGCCTTGTTTGAATTCTCAGGTTGGACATGATGCACTTCTCTCCAGATAGCAGGAACCATGACTAGTGGTGATGTGGAAATTTACTCACCTGTGGTAGATACATCCCTTTTTCCACCCACTGGCTCTCCTTTTGGCAACGTTTAAATTTCATCCGTTGATTCTGAAACCATGTCTTCACCTAAAAGTGATGGGGAAAGAACATAAATTAGAAAGTCATCTTCAAAGGTTGCTACACATCCTAAAGAAGCTTTTCCTTCTGCTTAGCATCTAATACTGTACATAACTTCAGCTGCTAACAACGTGCCTCAGAGACGAGTAGCTGTGAAATCACAGAGTTGAGACATGAAAACTAACACTTCTACTCCTCAGATCACCACCACGGGATCTTTCATGACTTCAAAAAGCCTACCCAAGACGACTGCAGAAACACAGTTTGTACAGAAGCAGCATCTCACTGCTGTGCCAAGATCAGTGCTCAGGATTCAGGAGTGAGGTCATTGCTTCAGTCAGACACAAGCAGCTGGTGGGGCAAGGACGTTTCTCTAGGGAGAGGCCCGGGTGCCATGCTGACTGAGAAAGATAACGCGTAGAGCAGTGCAAGTATCCGACTTTTTATGTTTAGAGACAACACATATCCATACAGAACAGTAACCTGACTCCGTATAGCCATAGTTTGCTGCTCTACATGCCCTTTCAAACACCTACAGGGAGCGGGTGGATAGCGCTGGAACCAAACATAAGAGAAAGACTGAGTTTTGACACCCTCTACTCTCATGTAAGGAATGCCATAAATCATATAATGAAAGAAACTTATCTCTTCGGTCTAAGAGAAAAGAAAACCACCAAAATCCTTGCTCACAAGGTCATTTCACCCCAGGGATACAACTCAGGTACTCAGAGCAAGATGTTCACCTGCTTATAAGTGAGCTCAAGGGCAGCAGCCAGCTCCCGAATCTGCTGTGGGCTGAGGTACTTCTGGCTCTGGAACCGCTGGTGTAGGGCTTTCAGCTGATCTTGCGAGAAGGCTGTGCGGCTCTTGCCCGTCTTCAGCGCACCCTTGCCTTGCGCCTTGACCTTCTGGAACGAAGAGTGTGGCGATGGGCTCGCTGCTGCGGTGGGGCTAGTGGCAGAGTCGGGAGTGTAGTACTGGGTGAACGTCCCAGAGCTTGAGGAAGCTGGGGAGTCATCTAAGGAGAAAAGAGAACTGGGGTAAGCCGAATCAGGCGGGAAAACTCAAACTTTAAATTCCAGCTTTTCGGGAGAATTTAAGATTACAGGCGCCCTGGTGACTCGCAGGGACTCCGCAGTCGTGGGCAGCGCATCACAGGGCGGTGGGCACCGGCAGCCTCGTGGCAGCGGAACCGAAAGCCCTCGCTGTTCACCCCCGTGCCCCGTCCCGTATGGAAAGCACCGCCCGGCTCCAACTGCTTCTGCCCGCGGGGCCGCCCGCACCACCACATCCTCGGGCAGAAGGGACACAATCACCCTCAGCCGAGGACAGCCCGCTACCGTACCTGAGGGGCTGGGGGTCTTCTCCGCTGCGGACAAGGGAAGGGCGTCCGCCGCCGGAGGCTCCTCGGCGGGCACGCTGTCCGTATTCCCAGGGGAGAGCCAGTAGTAGTCCCCGTACATGGCCGCGCCTGGGTAGGACAGGTAGGACGGCAAGGTCAAGTGGGCGCTCATGGCCGGGCCGGGACCTCCAGCCCCGAGCATGCGGCGATGTGGCAGTGGAGGCTGCAGGCAGCCCGCGGGCAGGTACCCCATTGGGCGGAGCGGGGGGGGGGGGGGGGGTTNGGATGCTTTTAAGTCCTGCCCAGCCTGGCCTTGGCTGGACGGTATTGTCGTGGCCATTGTCATGTTAAAAGTTGGTTGATTAGTGGGGAGGGACTTTGGGGGCATTCAGAGACTGGAGGAGGGCTGTGACACCAGGCCCCTAGGTGCCACGGTGGTGGTCAGCACATCCCTCCCTGCTGGGGGTGGGTGGGAGGAAGATCCTTGTTTCCCCCTCGGGCCAGAAGCCCTGAGCGGAGTCGCCTGGTGAGCTGTACAGGGCTCTGCAGACACCCCCACCCCTACATTTAGCACTCGTTCTCCCCATCTCCGCCTTCCCACCGCTCCCCACCCAAATAGAAGAATGGACTCAGAGCCCGCCGCGGGGCATGTGAAGACTTTGTGCGTCTGCATTGCAGATCGCAACCATCATTGCAAACAGATAAGCCCTCCACCTTCCCGCAAGTGAACCCGGCCAGGGGGCAGGGGGAACGGCGCTACAGAGCGGTGCCTGTACTACGGGGAAGAGGGCTTAAAGAAAGTCAGGCTGCTTCTTTCAGAGGCTAGCCCCAAGGCAGGGTCAGACAACCTTATTCTGCAGTGGCACAGAGACATGGAACTTCACTTTTTTCAAGTTTCTTCCCCCACCCATTTTACACTTTTTTTTTTCCTTTTAAAAGTAATAGCTTAGGAAAAAATGCTTTTTGCTATACACCAGGGAAAGGTGGGAATCACTGGGTCAGATTCAAAGGAAACAAGCACTGCAGCTATATAAGAGCCTTACAGATCTTAAGGATTTTAAGTCAGGGCCTAGAGTCTTCCTAGGGAGGATTAACTGCTCCCTGCCCTCCCTATATTGCCATTTACTTTAAGAAATTTAAAAACTTATTAGGAGCATTTCACAGCCCACGAGTTACAAAACTTGGAAAACTAGCTGGAAGAAGTACAAATTATGGCATATGATGCATCAAACAAATTCTTCACCCCTGCCAGCTGAAGGAAACAGGACATAGGCACTTACCTGTGTACAGTGGAAGGGGAGTAGCTACTAACCCTGTTGCACTACAAAAGATCTTTAGGAGCTGACAGAGAGAGACTTCCCTTGACTTCCATTTATCTCCTCCTCCCATCTTAAGTCATGATGAGAAATGAGCCCCAGCTGGTTCCCTGGGCCACCTGGAAGGGTCCTTGCCTGGCCCACTTTCTGTCATCTCATAACTAACGGATTTCCTTTCTCAGAATTCAGACAGGTCCCAGTCAGACACACTATTAAGAACCGGAGTGGAGGGGAAGTGATTATAATTGGGCGAGAGGGATGATATACAGAGCTAGAGTCAGAGCCTGCTTTTGGCCTCGAAGCAAGCAGTGCCGGTCACAGGGCTGCCTCAGGCTGTGGGTTTTGGGCAGATCGCTTGCTCGGTGCCGCCAGTCCAGATGCATGCACGGAAAGAGATTGCCTCTCGGATGCAGAGCCATCGTGCTGCCCTTTGTGGGACAGAGGCCTGCCGGTTCCCTCGGTCCCCTGCTGTCAGGGCTGTCCCGGGACACACGAGATCCCCGCGGGGGGGTCTCCGAGTTGTCCAAACCAGTCCCATGCAAAGACGGAGAAAAACGCAGGGTCTCTACAAACCCTTGCGTTTGGCCGTCCCAGAGGGTGCAGGGATCCCCGAGTCGTCCGAACGGACACGACTGGCGAGGATCAATCGCGGTAGAGAGATTAGAGGTTTACAGACCAAGTAACACCGCCTCTGCCAGCAAATCCTCCCTCTGGCAGCTATGTGTGTACGTGTTTGGAAATGTAGCAGAATTGGTCCTAGTTTTCAATTTTCATACATAGATCAGTTTTCACGTATACATCAGACTCTGTCCCAGAGTTAAGCCTGCTTTGTAGTGTGCATGGAACTTTTTCTTTTTTCTTTCTTTTTTTCCCCCTGTCTGAGTTAATTTTATTTTCTCATCCCACTTGTCTTCCATTCCCTTCGTTTTTATGCTTGAACCACGAAATTTCTGTTTTTCTTTTTTCCTTTTNCACATATCCCACTCCAATGACAATAATTTGCTCCCTCTCCCCAACCATACCTCTAGTCAAGTGGCCAAACATATCTTTTTTAATGTCACTGTGAGAGAAACAAGAATTGTGTGAATGTACAAAACCATACAATTTAAACTCAGAATTTATTTAGGGAAAGAAATAAGTTATTCTCGCCCAAATAAATGATACAGGGAAACACATATTAGGAAGGTTAATCCAGAAGTTGTACAGACACAGAGAATGCTATGGGAAATGTGGATGTTTGAGAAGCTCCACAAGGTGGTAAGGTCTGGAACATCTGCTTGTGGCATCATTAGGCTTCAGAATGGATATACTGCCCATGAATGTCTATAGCTGTTGTTCTTTAAAAAAATACCTGTTGGGAATGACTCACAGAGCAGATGCAAGTATCCACTTTCTTTTTGAGCTGTTTTCAGCTGGAATAGCAACACAGGTCAGATCTAGTCTAATCCTGTTCTTCCCAACAGGACCAAGTAGCAGAACCAATTTCGGTTTTGACCCAAGGTTGCATTGCCCTCTCCCTTCATGCTGTGGCTGTCCTCTTCTTTTGCAGTTCTCAACCCATGATGTGCCTAATATTGTGAAGGTGGGTTAGCTCATTAAGTATGTGTAAGTGAATGCAGCCACTCTGTAACATGCCCTAAAACCCCTTTCTATAGCACTTCAGCAGCAAGGATGAAGCTGAGGTCCAAAAGCAGTCTTGGCTTCTTGGCCTAAGAAAGGTGAGACAGGACTGTGGCTGGAAGATATTTTCATCCAGCAAGTTCCCCCTACAAGGATCCCCCATTTTTCTCAGTAAGGGAATTGCTTCAAAAGGCAGCTGAAGCTCAACCTTTACACAGACTGGAGGTAGAGAAGCAGCAGCTGTCTGATACTGTAAATCCAGCTCTGGAGCTCACACCGATGGGTCAGAAATGCTATGGATTCCTACCTCATAGTGTTTGCTTAACTAGTTTTCATGAGCAGGATGTTATAGTGGTAGAGATTGTCGAAAATTTTACATAGATAAGGTGCCCTTCTGTCCTCCTCTAGGTAGCTCTAATGTGAGTCATTTGTGTTTTGGTAAATACTGTGAAGTGTCACTGCGTGTCGCTGTGTCATTCTGCTTATGTTCATGGATGGGCTCAGAGAGGTGGCAGTATGCTGGCTTGGTGTTAGTGAACAGGGAACCATGGCCTGAGCCCCACTGCCCCTCGGAGGTTTTCCTGAGAGCCATCATCCTCTGACAGGGGTGTGTGAGGTTGAGGAAGGCAGGTAGAAATCCCTGCCTTATGTTCTGTTGAGCTTGTCTGAGCTTTTCTCCCAAGCAGGCACCTTTGATTTTATTTTCTATTTCTAAATTAACATTCCTTAACTTGAGTGTATGAAAACACTTCTGCCCTGCAGCCTTCAGTACTCACCCAGGCCTTGGCTCTGGATAACCTGTCCCCTGTAGCATGGTCATAGTTCACAGTCCAGACCCAAGATGTCATATTGTGGAAGGAATGGAATCAAGAAAGAATAACAAAAATTAGACTCTCATTCGTATTAAAATACAGTTTTCCTTTCTCTTAACCCTTTAACGGAGCAGGTAGAGAAAATGACAGAGCTTCTCCCTCCCATAGAGGAGAGACAGCCCAGTCTCTCAGTGCCCTGGGAATTACTGGATGATGTGTCCCTTCATTAGCAGTGGAGAGGCTGATTGGAACAGAGAAACCATGACACCAAACAAAGTGACTCTCTGAACAGGCAGGAAAGCTGTGTCAAAAAGCAGGTGGGACACAGGCTAGTGAGACAACCCAGATTTCTAGGGTTTGAGGTGTCTGTTCTTTCTTTAACAATCGTTCATCCATGCCTGCCATGCACATGATGCTGGAGTGCTGTAAGCACTCATCTCAACAAGCACCCTCCCAGTGCCCATCAGCTGTAATATGGAACAGTCTCCCAGAGGAAGGGTTGCAAGCAGCTTGGAGCCAGGGTTATGCAGTCCTGGGGAACATGGAGAGACTGTGCGTGCCAAAAATATCCTTCCAAGCATCCTCTCTGCTCGAATCCTTCCTCTTCCCTCTAGCCCTAGAGTGGTTGTTCCCACAGGCTCAGTTAGATGTCCTCTTACTAAAAGCAAACAGCATAGACATAGCTGCATTCAAACGCTTTCTGCTGTTTCCACCTTAAGGGGGTGGGGAGGGGGGAAACAGCAAATCCTGTGTTTCTCACTGTACCAAGGCCCTGAGCAATTTCAAAATATGAGACTTGCCCCACTCTTCTCTGAAAGGATGCACTGCATCAAACACTTTGCCTTTTGTTCCCCAAGCATATACAACTTACGAATTTTGAAATTACACAGAAGCTTTTTTTTTTTCCTAAGCTTCTTTGTTTGTATTCCCCATTTTGACAGGGACAGTTTCTTACAAATTCATTGTTGTCAGAGCCTTAGTTTCAACTGGGATACTGCAGAGTTAGTTAAATTTCCTGCTTTCTCGAGTACACTGTGTATTGTGGTGCTTTCTTCCACATCTCTCATTTGAGGATGGTCCCATGCATGTCACCATTGTAAATGAATATCAGAACAGAACTAATGAAGATTATGTGCCAGGTGGGTGACTATAATTACACTTGTGCAGGCCGTAAGTGGGCACACAGTCTGGAAGTGCCACTAACACATCCTACCAACCAAGTTCTTTCAAGTCAGCACATGCTTTTCAGGCAGGTGCCAAATCTGTGCTATCCGGATTCCTTTAAGCCCCAAAACCTCCCCATGAGAACAGCTCACCTGTAAGACAAGTGTCTTAACTACAAGGAAAGCTGGGGTTAGGAAAAATGGTGATCATTTTTCAAATCTGTTAGGGGTTGAGATATGGTTCCCCACATTGCCTGGCTTTTGCCCCCACCTATACACCCTCTCCTTTTCTCCAAGACTGGCTCTTGCACATGCATTAATGAGTGATTAGCAAGTGTTAGAGTGTGAGGCTCCCTGGCTGGCACCTGTTCTACATCTGAATGGTAGAGCTGGTAAGCCCAGGGCTGTGGAATGGGATCTGCAAGTGGATGTTGTCTAGGGCTGACGGAAGAAAAAGATTTACCTTCTTTTGTCTGGCAATATTTAGATGGCTGACTTGGCTGAGATGGAAAGAGACAAAAAAGAGCAGAACAGTGAGATGCTGGAGCTTTTTCAACTGTGTGTCATTTGTCTAGGAATTAAATCTAGCAAAGAGTTAAAGCTGGGGAGGAGAATATGGCATTGTCATCAGGTGGTGGTGTGAAGGTTAAAATTATCTGTACTTCATGATCTTTAAATTCCATAGAGAACCAGCTCATATTAGACTGTGAAAGCACATCTTCTGTGCCAGCAAGAGAAAAATCAAAGAGTCTGTATTATGGACTGCATCTCTTCACAGGGTATAAGGTCAGGAGAAGCCACAGAATTGTACAGTGAAAGAACTCCAGAACCCCAGACTGTTGTGACAAAATAAAAATGCTTCCCCACCACAGTTTAGTCATGAAGAAGCCATAAACTGTCTGTGTTGGGAAAAACATCTTGCTAAAAATTCGTGTTCTAACCCCAGTTGTGTCCTTCATGCAAACTCTGGGGCTAACACAAGCCTGAGAACACCTTCTCCTAACCGCACTCATGATTATCTCACTTTACTATAGTTGTAAATAGGCTAAAAATAGTGTCAAAGTGCCTGCAGATGCAAAGTAACCTTGCAGAGCATTGCATGGCTTTGGTGCAAAGATGCAGGTGTTGACTTGTGATCAAACAGGGCCCTCTGACATGGTAACAGCTCAGATATCTCTCTTCACTCACTGTACCCACCAAACCTCCTCACCTCTCCAGCAGAAATGGTCTCCTCAGCCACTGCAGTTCACAGATAGCTTGTTGATGCAAACTGCTGAAGATTTCAATTTCTATCAGTACCCACCTGCTCTGTGAACCCATGTGCTGGCACTCCTTCTCTGTGATTTGATCCCCAGAGAATAGGTGTGCACTGGCCATCACGGGATTCAGCACCTGTCCCCTGCCTGTGTCCTTCATGTACTGACCTTTCAGTGGCTCGAGAGAGCTACTTGGAACACCTGAAGCTGTCCTTACAGCGCTGAATGATGCAGTCATGGAAATGCCAAGGGCTGCTGGCAGCCTGCTTAACAGCAATCTGCTATAGCACCAGAAACAGGAGGGAAAGCAAATTCTCAGAATTGGTCTGTTCTGTGTAGCATCCTCTTCTGAGCTTTAAAACTCCCCATATGGTGAAAACACATGAACATCTAGTTTCAATCTCCTGAAGTTAAGCCAAAAGAGAGGGAATTAGCCCAGTAGGCTAGTAGGTGCTGATTTCTGTTCCCTCTGTGTAATCAGGAGAATTGTTCAGCAGGGAGGGATTCTGGTCCCATTACAGTCAAAGACACACATTGACTTGTGTAGCACTGAGGTTTGAGATTTTTCTATGCTTGTAACAATGTACCCAAGTGCATAATTTTATCCTTTATTTAAATGTGGCAATACAGACGTTCCAGGACAAAGGAAAGAAGTTAGTCACAGTGAGAAAAAAGCAAGCCACATTAAGTAGAGGGGAAGAAAAAGAGAACAGAAAACCATTTTATTAGGTCTAAGTTCCTAGATTGCCTTTATCGTTATGTCTAAGCATTTTCTGGTGGAGTATTCAGTGCCTTCACTCAGATCTACCACTTGTGGTTCTTTGTCTCTTTCTCATCCTCTCCACAAGGAGACAAATGCACATATTATGGAGGAATTAATTTTGGCTTAGCAGGCTTGGTTTGGGGCTTGCTCATAACATGCTCACAGCTGTTTGTATCTGAGGTGTATGTTGGAGACGTGCACCTTTCACTTGAAAGCGAAGCAGTAAGAATGGGGCATGTCATGTCACAGGCTTATTACAGCCCCTGAGACAACTCTGCTTCCAGCTTAGACTAGATTTTCCCAGAGAGCTATCAGTAAAGTCGAACTGCTGAGACCAGTAGATGCCATCTGGCAACTTCAGAGATGTAAAGGGACCTCTGTATGCTGGTCCGAACCCATGAGGTACATCTAGGAGATGGTGAACTGGGTAGTTTGTTAAGTAGGGTCCAGCCTCACTTAGAAAACATAGCTCAAGTACAAGGAAAAGCAGGGGTGAGCGAAACACACTGCAGTCCTGTTCTTGTGCTGAAGTTGACTGATTAGAAAGCTGCCTACACTGTTTGCTGACTGATACTGGAACGGGGGTAGAGTTTTGCTTCATATGAGTTGTCAAGAGAAGGATAACTGAAGAGCTGATCTGATCCAGTATTTTGGGAAGTAATGTACTTAGAATGCAGTAAATGTCCAAGCTAACTGAGGGATCCCCACCCTGTGCTGGGGTGGGTCCATCACAAACCCATGTTCACAAGCTCCAACCAACGTTCTGTATCAGAGAAAGACCTGACCTTACCACAGAGACCACTGTTCTAAGGTACAATCTCCAAGCCAGTGCTTAACTCTGTGGTTTGATTATGCATAATGATGGTATTTGGACAGTTTGAAGCTAAGAAGCTCCAAAACCCAGCTGAGATGCTGGTTAGACAGTCTGGCAGTGACCTGAAGGAGTGGTGTCCAAACTGAAAGCAAATGCAATGTGATGACATTGGGTAGTTCTGCAGCAAAAAGGTCTACCCATGGCCTAGCTTGGTGTGAACAAAATTATCAGGCATGGGGAAGGACTGAAAATAATGCATCAACTTTTCAGTATAACTGACAAAAAAAACCAACCAATCTTAATTAACCACTTAGCACAAACAGGTCACTGCCTAGCCCTCCACCCTCAGCAGTGCACATAGCAGTAGATACACTGCTATTAGTTTTTTTTGTTGTTTTACCCACATCCCTGGAAACTTAGGCATATAGAAACCATGTGGTGGCACATCTGTCCTGCCAGGCCTGGAGCAAGCATCAGGCAATTCATATCTTTGACAATTTGCATTCCTATGCTGAGCAGAAGTGAAGATATGTATTCTGTAGAAATGAGGATCACACTTTGGCAACACCTCCTGCCCAGATTGCTGTTTATATTTAGGGAAAAGCTATACAGGTCTGTGCCACTGCTGCTTTCTGTGTCACCGCTGCTTTCTGTGCCCCAGCCCTAGGCACTGCACAGAGCCCTGCACCACACAGGAGGCTGTTTGGGTTCGTCCCATACGTGCCAAGACAGCGTCTCCTACAGACCTTTGCTGGGACGGACGCGCCTCACCAGGAAAGCAGTGGAAGCTGGCTAATCTCTACCCCAAAACGAAGCCGCAGGGAGCTATAGTGCTTCCCTTGTGTGCTCCTGCCTTCTGCTGCTGCCCAGGAAGAAGAGCATCCTGGTGTTACATGGGATGGGGAACTGCGGCTCTCAAATCCCCCCAAACGTCGTAGGGAACGCCACTGCAGGCAGAGAGCGAGTCACTTCACATCAGACCAAATAACCGCGGTGACTCGAGTACGCGGCTCCTTAAGAGTTTCTACGTTATACAATCAGTTCCATCCTACACCTGAAAAGAAAAAGGCGTAACACTGTCTCCAGCCCAGCCCCGCCGCGAGGTATCCGCCCCAGGCTCGGTATCTGTGGCCCTGGCGTGAGGGAGAGCCGGTCCTGGGACACAGCAACGGGTGGAGAACCTCGAGGATCAGTCTTTTGCAGACCAGGTCGCTTCTGGGAAACCTGAGCTTCCTCCGTCCCGGGACGGCAGGTTTCTCGGACAGAATGCAGGAAGGCTGAACTCGAGCGTCCGGGGAGGTATCCTCCACTCCGGGCTCTCCTTTGCTTCACCGTCCGGTGGCCACCGAGCGGCAGCAGACAGCCGCGACGGAAGCGGCAGGGATGCTCTGACATCCCTTATCCCGCCCATCCGGAGGTTGGGAAGAGGGGGGTGGGGGTGGGAAGAAGGAGGGGGCGAGGGCGATTTTGGCGCTACCGCTGCCTTCGTCGTGGCTGAGTACGTGTCGCAAGACACCCAGACAGTGTTGTGAACCCGAACAAGATCCGCAGTGATATCAGCCATAACAGCACATAAATCCAGGGGTTTCTATTTACTCCGTTTTGCGCCCAAAATAAAAATCTGAAAACAGAACCTCTCCCCCTGCACAACGTTTCTTGTGCCTCTCTGCTCTTCCCTTGCTTGATTTCCCTTCTCTAGGCTCACAGGCCTAGAGAACACACACCTGTGCTTTGGACAGGATTTCCTGTTGCTAGCAGCAAACCCCAGACATAACCTCTACAAACTGGCATTTGCACTGGCATCAGTGTAACTGGCTTCAAGTTGGCCTAGCTTAATTTGTGCAAAATGCACATCTTTCCTTGTTTGTACAGAGGGAGGGAATAGCATCCTTTCTATGATGACATGACAGACTGTAACTGATTTTTTGCAAAGGAAAGACAGAACGGGACACTAGAAGTCTTGCAGGCTGTTTCCTTCTCATTGGTAGCTGAGAGACACTATGCTTATGTTTCCTTCAGCATTACACTGTTGCCAGCTCCTGGCTTTGCTGCAGGCCTTTCAAATTCTGTGGGAGCCGTTTTTGCTACCTGTGCTGCAGGTAAGTGACTCATACACTAGAGTTTCCACTAGACAGCCTCCATATAATAGACAGCCTCCATAAAGGCCACAACTGGGAGAAATTTCCTGTGCAAATAAGCCTTTCACCTAAAATAGATTTTGAAATGTTAATCTGTAGAGAGCAAACCCTGAGTCACGTGGTCTGAGCTTCTGGAGAGTTCCTTAGCCTGAGAATCAAGCAGGCTATACTAAAAGAAGCTGAACTTCCTGTGCTTTAGGATGATGTTTTTAGTAGCAGTTCCCAGCAGGGTTGGGGCATATGCCAGAACCGAGGCTGGCAAAGATTAAAAGCTTCAGTTGCAGTAGGAGAAGGTTTTCCTTTCCCTCTGCCACCTTTCATGCTCTTCTGGTCTGTCTTCCCTGCACATGGACTGAGTGAGCCTTGTAGTGTGGGCTATCCAGCATTTTCTTCCCCTGACACTGGCAGGGTGGAAGAGTGGCCGCCTCTGGCCCATCACTGATGTCTCAGGATTTTCTGCTTATTCTTGTTATTTCTCTTATGTGCTTTCATTTAACTCCTGCATTTTTCATGTTCATTTTCTTCTCCAGGTGGCCTGCCATTTTAAATTCTCATCTTCCTATATTTTTCCTTCAGAACTCTCTATCTCCTTGTTATGTTTCCATGATTCTGTGTGATGTGCAGCTGTCTGCAGCCGGTAACCAAAGCAAGCTTCATTTGAAGACAAGCATAACCCCTAAAAGAGCTGATTTTGAAGCACTGGTTGCTGGCAGCTGCAACTGTAGTTGCCACCAGATATAAGGATGCAGGCACCCTTTTTTTTTCCATGGAGAAGGATAATTCTCTTGTGGTTTTATGGTCCTCTTTCATTATCTTCCATTTATATTGTGGGCATAGTTAGGTGCTCTCAGTATGAGTGGTACTGGCACCACTAAGGACACCAGTGCTGAGAACTTTCTACCAGCCGTGTTGCTGAGACCACTTCTCTGGCATGGTGGCAATCTCTGCAATAAAACCCAGGAATGGTATCAACCTGGCAGCTTCATTTCTCTTCCAACTCTGCCTCCTAAATCACAGTCAGATTGCATCAGTCTTCTTTGAATGCTCAGAGGAGCCAAATTAACAATAGTTTTTTAAATCTCCAACTTCCAGCTGTTTAAATGCTTCTATTTATGCTGATGCTCTTTTTTTTGTTTGTTTGTTTTTTGGTGTCAAAATATGTTGTATCTTAGAAGACAGCCTCACAGGTACTCCTTCCCTGCCTAACAGTAAGGATGACAGGATCCCAGGAAGATTCTGTGGCCATAGCACAATGAGCTTTAGGAGTTTATTTGTTGTTGAGGGCAGGAGGACTTTCCCACACTATAATGTTGAATATCTATACTATTTTCAGTGTGCCATGCACACTACCTAGCTTAGCAGTCCCTTTAGCTGTGGAAGTGCTTTTACCTTATTTAAAACTCAGAGACTCACCCTGGGGAACTGTCCTGCCCCAGTAGCGGTAATAGACAGTAAGGGTAGGGGACAGCAGGAGAAGTAAAGAATATGAGCTGTATTTGCTACAGTATCAGCATCCAATACTGTGTTTAAGAAAAGCCTCAGCCTTCTGAGGAAGGTGTCACTACATAAATCCCATCCATGTGTAGTTAGTTCTAGGTTTTGTTCTCCTCAAATAAAGACAATCTGTTTCTGCAGCCCTTTGAGTTGGCTTCTGTCTTGGAGACACAGCAGCGCATGAAGGACTGAGAGCTGAGCTGGCCAGGATTATTTGGCTTTTCATAAGGAAAGGTGGTTTGTGCGGAATCAAAGGGTTTCTGTGGAAAGAAGGAGATTGACTGGGTAGCCACTCCTGGATCAGACTCATATTCATACCTCTTTTTAAACTTGGCTCTGTGGCATCCCAGCTGCATGCCACAGGCTATCAGTTGTTACATAGGACAACACAGGATGTGGATAGAAGCCAGTAAGAGTGGGAGGGAAGGAAGGAACCTGTTTGTGCTGTGAGTCAGAATAAAAGCATCTCATTAGAGTGATGTTTTTCAGGAAACAGAACTGCTGTTTCAAGCTTGGCTGAAGGGAAGGTATTTCTGGGAATATGGAATTTCCCAGGATTTGTGATACCTGATTATTTCATATCACAGTTTGGTTTGCTTGTGTGCCTGGTTATTTTTTGCCAAAATCCATCTGTTCCTTCACACAGCTGCTCTCAAAACTGTTTTACTACCTTTGGTAGAACTAACTGGATTAGAATTAAACTCTAAAAAACCTGTGGATGAGACCATTCATCCTGTCCTTCCCAGTAACAGAACTGCAAGAGTGGTAACTGGCATCAAGACAGCAATAAAAAATAGCTGCAGTCCTATGAACAATTCATGTTGTAGTAAGTGGAGCTAACCTGCTTCAAAACATCTGCAAAGGTATGATACAAGCCCAACAGAGCAACTTGGACTGTTGTTTTGGGATTTGGTCTTGAGCCTATTTCACAGCTCATCCTGTTCCTTCTTCTTTAGGCATTGCTACAAAATCCCAGTATAGACATAGCCTTTTGCTTGAAGTCAAGCTAAAGCTGTGCTGGCTGACGTTGTATCATTCTAAGGCTAAAGACTGGAACAAACAGGGGCCAGAGAGAAGCAAATGAAGGTTTTCTCATTTCTTGTCTTACAGTAGATTTCACTTGAATTAGATTTTTTTTCCCTTGCTTTTGCCAGAACTTTTTGTCCAACCATCCCCTGTGCAGCCTCTATGCACGTAAAGAACATTTTAATCCCCATCTCTCCTTTTACTGCTGCAGCTTGGATTTTCCTTCTGGAGATGCACAGATTCAAGAGAGATGGACACAGGGTATATGGGGAACATATGGGGAACAGAGATCAGAGAAAAATTCCACTGCCTAGATACATCGCTTCTGCATTTCTCATGTATCTGTGCCTGAAAAGAAGCCTGAACTCATTAGGGTTGAACCACAGGGCGGGCAAGGGTTTCCCCAGAACTACAGGTACTGCTGCAGCAAAGGGTTGTCTGTGGCTGGAACAAGATGAGGCCTTTTCAAGCTGGGGATAGGAGCAGTCATGACCTCAATGTGTGGAGACAGGCTCCCCTTGACTGTCTGGGTCAAGTGTGGGCTATCCCAAAGCCAAGAGAAGGGGCCAATACTGCCCAAATCTTCCCAGCTCTGCTGGCTCATTCCTCATACTTCCGTGCTGCCTGCTGTCTCTGGGGTGTTCATGGAAGCTGGGTAGTGCTGAGCAGTGGACTGGCTCGTGTTACCACAAATATCTCCAAGAAATTCCTCTAGTAATGGGACGGCCTTGCAAATGGAGAACTAGAGCTGCCAGAGATGTGTTGTAGCTCAGCCTGGTTTTCTTTGCCTCTGTCTGATTTATGTTCCCTCTTTATGGGAAGAGTTTCCTTGATCAGCTAATTGAGGTGGAGTAACCAAAAGGCAGTATCACTATTCAGGGCAGTCTCTTGGCAAGGAGAAGTGTCCATATAGCACATGGATGATGCAGAAAAGAGAGAAAATCCTTTATGTTATTGCCCTGCTCAGGCAGACTTGCCTCATCTTTCTTTCTTCAGACATCAGCTTTCAAAACAGAAGTTGTTTCACTGTCTTCTCCCATTATCAAAATTCTTTGAAAATCATTAGGGAAATAAATACTTAATAAAACAAGGAAAGAAACTTAATAACAGAGAGAAGTAATTTTTCTGAGGTATTTATTTGCCTCTTGTTTTCTGAACTCTGAACTGTCATTCCTGTTCTTTGTGCCACAGGCCTGGACAAATACATAGTGTCAGATGAATGGCTGTGACGCAAATCTGAGGCTAGAGGGGCTGAGATGTAAGAAAAGATTTCAGAATCTGACAGCAAAGGTCAAAAACATCCAAGAGGCTACAGACAGATGTGCTGGGGAGTGCTGTAGTTTTTTTATACACTGATTTTGGTGACAATTGTCTCCTATAAAACTCCTATCTTGTGTGGATTCTCCTGTCCTATTCAACTCTTTGAGGTGATAAAGCCTCCTTTACAAGATTTGTAATAGATTTGGGGTCAGAAAGGCTCAGCTGCTGGGGGACCAACATCTAATATGTGCATAGGAAATATTCCCTGATACTCTGCAGGCTTTTAAATGTGTACAATAAATCACAAAAATACAGTTTTGTTTTGGCTTCTACTTCATTGAATAATAAAGAGCAGCATATTGAATGAGATGAATCGAACTAAAATATCATGAATCATATGTCCCATGACTGAGCTGTCAGAACAAGATGTTTTGTATTTCTAATTGAGTTACCTACATGCTGATGATCTCACATCATGTTTTTCATTCTCATATTCAAGCTTTCACTGAAATAACTAATATGGCCGGAGTGCTTAAGAGGCAAAATGACTGTGGGCACATCGATCAAAGTCATCAGTTTTCTTCTTTTTTTCATTGGCTGTCTACCAATCTAGTTATCTAACCTATTTATAACTCCATCAGACCCCTTTAATGAATAATGCTTATTAATTACCCAGAAGGCTCATGACCATTAATGTCAGACCCAGGCAGTGCTGTTGGTCACTAGTAGGTGCTTCATGTTTTTTCTAGCTCAGGTGTGGGCCACATTCTGACAGGACTCTGCTGATTCCTCCCAGCTGTGATGTTGTGCCAGCATATTTTCGTGCCATGGCATGTGGGAAGCTGTTGCTCCAGATGGTGCTGAGCATGGCTTGTGCTGTGCACTGCAAGGGTGCACTCATGTTGCAGATAGCAGATGTTTGGGCAACTTCCCAGGAATGAACTGGCTGTTTATGAGGGCAGCCACCATCCCATGACATGACCTTAAGTAAAGACATCCCACTCTGTCGTGGCTAAAATGTTAACTTGACAGTTCAGCAGGTCATTTGCATCCAGTCCTAGGACACTGCGGCAGCAAGAGGCAGTTCAAGCCTTGGGTGTTTGGAAACTGAAAGTCCTCAGCATCCAGCCTTTCACTGCCAGCTCACTTGGAGAAACTTAACCTGCGGATTGACAAGGTGATGTGAAGCTGTCACAGCACAGCAAAAGCATCCCTTTCCCCAGGATGTGGGAAGTCCAGATCAGCATGCCATGCTGCTGTTGTGGTACACAGATGATGAAGTCTGGAAGACTGAAAGACAACCTGACCTAGGAAATTGCTGTGTTTCTGCATCTCAGGCTGTTAGTTTTATATGCCTGTGTCATTCACTAATGTTGGTTGCATGATGGAGAGTATTTGAGTGAGAATCACAATTTATTAAACCTAAGAAATTATAGCTGTTGCATGTTATGTGTATGTCTGTCCACTAAGGACTTGCACGGATCACAGATAAAAGCCATATGTTTTGTGGAGCTAAAGAGGTGAAGAATGGGAAGTGGCTTCTGGAGAAGAGAAATAGGCATTGCTTAATTTCAGCCCATCACATACTGCTGAGACCTTTGGAAGAAGGTGTTGACAGGAACATTCAAGGGAACAGAGCTGCTGCAGTTTAGGAAAGTACTTATCCCATCTCTAAACTTTATCTCAGGTGGTGTCTGTTGCTGTCAGAGCAGGGTCACTGGAATGGATCACGGAAACAAACACATATTGCACATTATCCTGCAGAAAGCATTCCCATCAAATCTCCACTGAGCCCATTACAGGCTGAGTGTCACTGTCTTATCTTAAAAGTGTTGTGCACCTCAATCTGAAATCTCCACAGAGGCCCATTCCTTAGTAATGTTATTCATTCAAAGGTAGGTGAGTTTATCACAGTCTTGAACTTCATGAGTTTCCACCATGAACTTCCATTCATCTTTTGCTTTTATGACAGAAGTGCATTCCTAGCAGACCTTTTCTGGCAGTATCTGTGATAGTTATCAGCTTTCAGAAAGTTGCAATGTTGACACAAATACTTAAAATACATTTACAAACAGCTATGTAAAAATGAAAACTCTGGGTCATACACACTTTGACATCCTCTTCCAAGCCACACACAAGGCTGCCCATCAGGTTAGAGTGGCGTATATCAGTTAACCAACAACCCACAGTGTTTTTTCTGTCATGAAGAAAAGTGGTTTCTGAGGGCAGCCAGCACTCAAGCCAAGAGGATTAGACAAGCTGGTGTCAACATCTGGCATTAGCTCCAGCATCAGTCCTGAAATAACTGAAGCTCCTTGTCCCCCAGAAGAGACAGGGCTCAGCAATTTTCTTCAGGTATACCATAAAAAGAGAAATGGAAGCTAAAATCCTCTTACTGTTAACTCATGCCATTTTGGGACATCCTAGGTAATGGCCAGTTCCTGGAAGCACAAATAGCTCTGTCACTGTACTACTCCAAAGTATCATCTAGGCATTGTCGAGCCTGAGGTAACTTACTATACTGGAACACAGAGTGCTGCTGGCACGAAAGCTGTGGCATAGCTCACCTGAAGGTAAAGTGATCCCTTCATGGTCTATGAGGAGCCACTTGGGTCCCCTTGTCCTCTGCTCTCCTGGGCTTCTAGTCTGAGGAACACACCTGTGTTCCAGCACTCTCTCTAGAACACTTCTGGTCCTTGTTAGATTAGGCTTGAGATCCTGTGAAGGCATTTGTAATGTTTCCAGACCTGAGCAGGCAGTGCTGTGCCTCAGCTGATGAACCCAGCCAGACTTTGCATGGAGCCAGCTAAGCACTCTGCACCCAAAGTGCAGTTAATCTGCCTGTAGAGTATGAGCTGCCAAGTGACTGATAATTGTAGCTGCTTCTCGGTGGTGTCGGTGTCATCCTTGTTTTTTGAGTCTTGATAGTTTTGTCTTGGCTATGTTTTAGGAAGGGAGCTGGCAATGTTGCTGAGCTGCACTGTGTTCTTCCAGCATAGCAGTTACGTGAACAGCAGTAACTGTGTGGGACTTGGGAGCTACTATCTTTCCTAAATATTTCCATAAGAAATTCCTATAACAATACTCAAAAATAACTTACAGAAAGGAAATATGATTTTATTTTACAAATCTCAAAATAAGTGGATTTTTCCCTCTTGCACTCATCCATATTCACCAGCACCATAGGATCATACAATATCCTGAGTTGGAGGGGGCTCACAAGGATCATTAAAGCCCAATTCCAAGATGTGTGCATCTCAGGGGCCAGGCCAGGATCCCTTATGTGCACAAGAGATGGTGCAGGATATGTAGTGGTTCTCAGTAAGAAAGGCCTGACAACACATGGCTTAATGAACAGCTGTTTTAATAAGACTAAATAGGAAGAGGAATATAGACAGCAAGTAAATCTGATACTGGGCACTCTGTGTTCACACAGTGCTGGTAAAGACCCTGGCCTTATTTTCTCACAGCACATTGTGCAGATCTTGCCTGTGAGGGGAAGCTCCCAACTTTGGGTCACTTGAGCTATTACATGTTTTCTTACGGGGACTCAATTCTGTTCCTAAAACACATAGAGCTAACTGGTGTTTAGCGGCTGCCAGGTGGGTGGTACAGCCACTGGTGCCAGGCAGGAGCTGCCCCAGGCTCCCTTGTCACAATCCACCAGCTATGTTTCTCCTGCAGCTAAAGGATCTGTGTGGCTTGAAGGCCATGCTGCACATGCAGCACAGCACAGACCTGTGTATGGAAATAACTGATGAAATTAATAATGCACAGGTTTCTTAGTCTCTAAGCACAAGTGAGCAGACATGGTCTGAGATTAGCAGCTCCTTGAATGCCATATCTGCTTCAAGGCTCCCAATACACGGACCCCTCTCTTTCTCCACAGAGGAAACTGTCCTGGGTTTGGTAGGGAAAGTAAGCTTTGCTGACAATTTCTGAGTGAATCTCTCATCAGTGGTATTTGTAAGCACTTCATCTTTGGCAAAGCTGTGGCAGCATGGAAACATCTGTCAGTGCGTGAGGCAGAACCACCGTGCTTTCCACAGAGCTGAGTTTCAGGTGCTTCAGAAAACGTCTGTGTGCCAGACAGAACAGCTGCACCCCTGGGAGGAGTGACCTTCGCAAAAGAATACGTCTCATTTTTCTGCCAAGAAAGCGTTATCCTCCCTTTGAAACTTAGAGGCAGGCTTCCAAGAGGTTGATAAAGTCCGATTTTTTTTAACCCAAAAACATGTTCAGCCCTTGCTGCCCAGTTTAGGGTTAAGGTCAGAGCACTGATTAGGGCTGGCATGCACAGACATGTCCTTATGAGATAGAGTCGCGGTTATGCAAAGTTTTCCTGTTTCCTCTTACATCATCCCGTGCCAGCGGAGCCTGGGGGTGTCCTCTGTCACTGCCGTACGCAGAGTCACGTCTGCAGGAACAGAAAGGAAGAACCACCAGGAGGGTCCACCGGGAGAGGAGAAGCCATGTACAACAAGCGAAGAGGGTAAAAAAAAATTGCTTACCAAAAAAAAAAAGCACCCCAGCTTCAGCTCTGTGTTGTTGTTGCTTCAACCCAAGGGAACCCCTCGCTTTGCTGCCCCAGGGAGGTGCTTTCTGTGTGCGCAAAGTCTCTGCCTTGCTTGGGGAAGGGCGAGGGTGATGCTGGTATCAGTGTACCCGAGTGTACCCTGTCCTCAGCGTCACGGCAGTGGACGAGGGGCTGCACCCAAGTGTAAGCCTGCTGGGGAAATTCCCGCGGGCATAAAACCTGTCACAGGGGCCATAAGCCATCGAGAAACAAAAAGCACTGACAACAACAAAGGAAAGACGGCCGTGTGTTGGGGAAGGGGTAAGGCTGGCTCACCCCAACCCTGGGCAGCAGGAGGATCCGAAAGTGCCTCTTCCCTGCTCGACAGTTTCGAGGTCTTGAAACAGCTGTTGTGAGACTTTTGTGTGTCACAAGTGCCAGGCATTTTCTGTTAAACAGAGGTGGTGGTGGGGAAAAGTTTTAATGCAAAATTTAGTAAAGAAATGCCTTGGTTGCGCAAAGCATTAGCAAAGGAGAAAAAACGGAGATTAAACAAATTTTGATACATCTGTGGTTGTGTATTTTTAGACATTATCATTATTACTATTATTATCTTGCAATGAGCAGAGTTTTGAATAGTTTCTAATACAAAATATTAAGGGAAGGAAAATTATTAAATATCCATAATTATGAGGTTTATTACACAAGGTTTTAATAAGAGAAATATTAGTTTTAGGAGTTGTTTTTGTAAAATGAGTACATTTTAAAATAATCTCATTGCATTCCTGTTGAAGTTTGAATAACGAGACAATAGAATAGGAAATGTATAAATAACAAATTTTAAAATATAGGTGTAATCAAGACATTTTCAATGTATAATGCACATTTACATTGCAGCTGCATATTAATGAGAAAGAAAATAAAGCTTAGGAGACAGTTTTTCTGGCTGTTATCCCTCCACCATTTTCTCCTCTAACTCCTCTAAACAGTTTTGGCTACAATCTATCTTTCAAATTCTCAGTCACTCTTTACAATTGGTGTATTTCTTTCCAACTCTTAAATTTTGAAAAGCTTAGAAGTTCACCTTCATGAGATGAACGAACCACATTTAGAAAGAAAACTAAAAATGTTTCCTTTTTATTATTTGCTAATTCTTAATTTTGTGTCATACCTATATCAAACCAGCTGTGTGCTTGTGCTTGATTTTTTTTTGAGTTAGGCTCTGTGTGTATGTGTACAACGCTGAACAGCTAGGACTGCTTGTGATAACTATAAAAAGAAAAAACAATTAAGCAATTCCATGGCTTTGGGCAATTTACCTGTAAACTCACAATTTATTTTAAGTATTCCCTTCTCTGGTTTGGAGAGAAAAAGAAATAGGTGAAAGGAATAGGTGCTGTCGTTCTGTGTATATATTCTATAGTGTGTGAATGTTTTATGATTGTTTTTAAATTTGTTGTCTGTCCTTCTGTTAAAGCTGTTTAAATTTACATTAATATATTCTTTAGAAAATAGCAAGTTACATCTGTAGCAAATATAAGATTTATAAGATTTTGCTTAAATTGCATTAAGCTGATTACACCATACATTTCTCTTGGCTTAACACATCTCTAAGGTGGTGTATCTGGAAGATTAGTGTCTTCCAAGATTGTTCTGAAAAACAGCTCTGTGTCCCTGAAAATATGCACAGGACACCCCCTTATCTGAAATGCAGTATTTTATGGTCAAAACACAGGCAAGAGGGTGCTTATGATCAGTTTAAGTAAGACTTGGAAGATTCAACTTGTTTGTATGTTACAACCAGATGGCGATGTTCCTTTGAACAAATCAGATCTCTGTAATCAATTTTAACACTGCTTTCCAAAAGATACCTTCTGTAAGAACTAGATGAACTGATTTGGCTTGAATATTGGGAGTTCAATGTATTTTCTTTGGTGAACTTCAACCAGTCACACATAATATATCTTTATTGTGAACATATGATGTAATTATTTTATGTAGATGTGTTCTCTAAAAATCAAGTTTTAAGGCAATTTAAGCTAATAGACATTAACTTCCAGATAACATAATATAAAAAGTGCACCTCTTTTAAAACCTTAAATGAGAAAGCATAAAAATTGAGCCTGTGCTTCACTTTTGTTTCCCTTTGTTGGTTTTTTTTAATGACATACTAAAGGAATTACGTATAATAAAAAAAGTTATTCCTGTACCAGAATTAAATATTTGGCAACATTTACATAAATTCAATGGAAAGTCTGATAAAGAAACTTATGTGCATGGCTTCTGTGGTTTATATAAATGGAGTTTACATATAGAAAATAAAGAGAAACACTCAGTGGTTTATAAACTGGTTTGTGTACATATGTATTTTAAAATGTAGGAGGCTAGGAT
>VYZS01054767.1:0-22401 GCA_013400695.1 Neodrepanis coruscans
GCCTCAAAAAACAGCCTATCTTTTGTATTTATTATTCAATTTAATTACTGTCTGTGTTCCCACATTTTAATAATAAGGCATTAATTTTAATAGCAAGGCATTATCCCCTGTCTGAGCTTTTCAGTGCTGGTCTTTGCTGTAGCATCTCTGCAGCACAGCCTTGAACTGGTTTGTATTCATATCTCCTCTGAAATAAAGAACTATTGTTATCCCATTTTAGGCGAGACCAAGGCTTGGAGAAAAGACTGTGCAAGGTCATACAGCAAGGCTGTGGCAGAACCAGGGATAGGACTCAGATCTGAGTGCTCATCCAGTGCCCTAAATCACACGACCATCTTCCCTTTCCAAGAATGAATCCTTGCACCCTTAGAGCTAAATACTGAAAAGATTGAGGGTAAGTCATTTTGCCTAATTACTCTGCATTGGATACATGATCAAAAGCCACTGCCATACTGTCAGAGAACATAGTGACTGATGAAAATCCATCTTTCTGCCCATCCAATTAAGCAGCCTTTTATCCTATCATGAGCTAGTAATTTCCTTCTTCTCAAAGGAGTCAGCCTTTTGTGACTTAGAGTGAAAATTATGCACATAGAACAAGTCACAGATTTTATGGGAATTTACAGAAATTTAGTAGACAGTTTCATTCTACTTCAGTGTCATTCCTTCCTTTTATGGTGTGGGTAACATTTCCTAAGGGAACTGTTTTTATCATATGCCCAATCTTATTTTTTTTTCCCAGGCCATAACGTGGAAGAGCACTTTAAGAGATGCCTGTATTTGCTCTGCTTCAAACTAGTGCCTGAGCATGATCCTGGCTTTGCACAAACATCCCACTGACCTCAGGCAAATGGGGCAGAGTGGATGNTTGAGATGGGAAAAATTAATGAGAGCAAATATCATACAAAATTTGGCAACTTTAGCGGAAAAAATGAATAGAAGGTAGAAAAAAGAAGATCAGAAACTTGATCATGCTTTTTTTCAGTTGTGGCATGTCACCTGTTCCTTTAGTTATTCTAATTATTTGCTGCATCAGGCTAAAGTATGTGCTGAAGTAGCTCAGAATCACTACATGTAAAAAGTTATGGCTGGTTCTTGTTGAACTGCTGCCTATTACTGTAGCATATGACTGTGAGGTGGGGCCTGCAATCACAGTTGTAAATCAGAGAACAAGTCATAGGTTAGGTTCTGTTTTCCTTAGATATTGTCTCTAAGTTTGTTTTCTGTATGTTAGTCTCGAGTGACGTTGGGTGAGCTTTCCAATTATGTGTAAAGTCATGAATACCTAGTTCCCAGCCTGAAAGTAAGGAAGTGTTAACTCTCAGTCTTGTTCATGTGATCAATAGATGAAATTCTGGCAACGTCATTGTGATAGAATTTCTGTCACTGAAAGTTTCAGTGTCATGTTTTTCCAGTGTTAATTCTTCCCCCTAGAAGGCATTCCAGTTGTTTTTATATTTGACTTACTATCAGGCCATCAAATATGATTTGGTTTGAGTTTTGAGTAACTCTGAATTTCTCTTTGGACTGATTCTTGTGCATGCCAGATGTCTCCCAGGAACTTAGGTAGGTAAAAATACACTAAGAAAGGCTCACTCGTGTGCCTCAACAGAAAAGGAATTCACATACGAAGGCTACAGTAGTCCTTCAAACCAGGAAATAAGGACTCAAGTTTGTAACGAGTGTTGCACATTCATTTTCAGATCAGACCTGGTATTTTGGTCTCTGTGTCCCATCTTTGGTCTTGCATAATGAAGGTGACTGGTTTTACTGTCCATCTTTGAAACTGAGAGTAGCTGGTAAGAGCAGGTGGGCAAAAAGCAGAAACATCCAGAGATGCAGTTGAGCCCATAGTGCTTGAAATCCCCTGGTGATTTTGAAAACATCTTGATTCTGAAAAGCAGTCACAAATAAATAGAAGAAAACCATTTTAAACACTTCCAAAAATCCCACCCTGGACTATTTGGCAGGTGAAAAAAGAATCCAAAAAAGATCCTGCTTATAAGGATCATTCAGTGACAAAGTAGATGTTCATAGAGAATGCTCATGTTTAAATCTCTCAGGAGTTAGTTATGATCTTTACAGACCATGATACTGGAATACTTCACTTATCAATACATCAGGGCTTGGATGAACTTTGAGACGCATGAAAATGAGACACTCCTTAGGCCCATGGTAGCTCTGTGTTCTAGTAACTGATCAACCGATTACATAATTGGTCAGATCACTAACTTGCATAAATAGATACAACTCCTTTGGCTTCACTGGAGGTGACAGTTACCTGAGAATTGACCCGAAACTCTTGCAACAAATGAGATAATGGTTTCATATTTTGCTGTTTAGTGTTGTTATAAAAATAGACTCATTTCCTGGAGCAGTTAAAACAAGAAAATCGGGAAAAGCAATTTCCCACAGAGACTTATCCACACTGGAATTTGCCGAGGTCCCCGGATGTGCTGTTAGAACACATAAAACAGCAACTCTCTTTAGGGAAGCCTCTGACCTGTCAAAAATGCTGAGCATTTCTTACCAGACTTTTCCTTGGCAATTAGTGGGTAGAATTACTCATAGAAATTGTTTTGTGTGCTCACAAGGGGAGAAGTAAGACATAAATTCAAGATAGCCCCTGTTTGACCACAAGAAAAAAGTCTGTTCACAGAGGGCCTGTGGGCGAAGTGCTGAGTGGCCTCAGCTCCCTTTGGGGATGAACTCAAACTTATGGACCTCAGGGAACTATGAAGAGTATCTCCAGAATTGCTGGACATCCCTGGCTGGAATTTTTTCAGCAGTTTAAGGGTATTGGGCATCCAACTTTTAGTTCATTTTTACGTGACTTTCTAGAAACCTTTGTTGGCTGCAGAGCCACAGACATTCGTCTCTGTCTTTATTCTGAAGAAAGTCCAATTTTGAGCAATGATGTCCCCATGACTGTTGCCTTCCATCTCTAGGTAGTGGCATTCAGACCTTAGATTCCTTTTTGTAACTGGTATAGCTGTTTCCCAGCAGTGACTTTTCAAGTGCTCCTTTCACTCCTGGACCCGCCTGACATTTCAGATGGAGAATCTTCCTCACTCCAGCCATGCTTCACCTTGTCTTTAGCACTATGGCTTTACCTGTGTTTTCTGTATAAAAGGGGTATTGGTTTGAACTGAAGACCAGGGAAGTTTCAAGAGGTCAGATTTTCTGCTATGGGCTCTGTCTTGCTGCTGCTGGAGTCTGTTGCCCAACTGTGTCAGCTGTTTGGGGCCAGAGAAGGAGGGAGAGATGCTCCAGCATTTTGAGGAAGTGGGCTGAGGGCTCTGTGCTCACACTTCTGGAAGTGAAGACATTTCTTGATTCAGACTTGTCCATGGTAAAATATTCTGCTCAGAGGTCTCCTTGGAGCCAGGAAGCTACTCAAAAAACTTGTTCAAGATCTGAATTCCCCTTGACTGCAATAGGTTTCTACAGCAAAAATGATAGAAGCAATTTATCCCAGGTAGAGTGGTTTCTGTAACAGGCAGTTTAGGAGTTGGGCTGGTTATTGCTCAGCTTGTGTACTGTACTGATTGTCCCAAATAGCACTTTTAAATCAAATTTTAACTGTTTATTCTGGGATATGTTTGTCGTAGATGTGCCTAACAGCTTGTATCCATTTGTTGTGAAGAGCCTTCTGGCCCATCCAGAATGGTTAGGCTATGCCTGTGTAGCTAATAGGGGTTTTGGGACCTTGCAGCTGGGGTTAGCAAGTGCAAATGTTTCCCATTAGCTCCCTGCATACCCTAAGTTGTGATTCATCAAGAGAGACAGTGGAAAGCTGAACTTGAGGCATGTGAGATGTTTCTTTGAAGTTACTCATGCTTAAAGTTAGGCATGATCTGAGTTGGCCTGCTAAGCTGAGGCCCTGAAGAGCCCACTGTGCAAACAAAGTGTAGCTTAGTCTTTTCCTCTTATGCATTTTGCAGAGTGATGTTTCAGAAGGGTCTGAAACCTTTCAGTAAACCATTCCATAGTAAGAGGGAAAACTTTTAACTATTCACTGGCTTTCTACCAGCAAGCTTAGCTACACTAGAGAGCCCATAGCAATGCTTGCCCTCTCTGGTCCTCTAAGGTCTTTTCCTTCTTTATTTTCTTCTGCATGTTTCTTTTCTAAGGCAAGTGAGAAAAATATCTTAAAATGGCACCTTAAAAAGGTGGGAAATTAAGCAGACCATATAATCTTGATTCCTTTATCTCACTTAATTTTGGTGAAGTTTGCTAATAGTGATCTGGTATTTCCTAAAACAAGCATACATGAAGAACACTTTGAGGAACTTCAAAAGAATTTTCAGGGCAGATCAGGAAAAGATAAACCTAGAAGTGGAAACTTCTAATACACTTTATAGCTCATTACTTACAGGAAGTACATTGTTGCATAGAATACTAATGAATTTTGCAGGATGAGGTTTCCAAAAGAAAATTTCACCTTCGCTATCTTAGGGGAAAAGTCTGAGGGCTTTTGCATTTATGACAGGTATGCATTGGATATATATGGTCATATCACCTGGGAAAAGGCTATTTAGAGTTTCAAGTGTGTACATTATTGAATTTCTGCAGCAACTTCCTGGTCTAGCTGTTAAAAGTGATAAAGGGAATGGTAAAAGTCTACCTTCTTTTCAGTTGCCCTGTTCTACACCCCAGATTGGAATGACTAAGGATGAACATACAAAGTTGGTGCTGATGTTCCCAATCAGGTAGTGAGGGCAAAAGGGTGAAAACAGCAAAGTGGAAACTCAGATTTACCAGTGACACTTGTCTGGAAAATTTTTATGGGGCAGAGTCTTAATTAACTCAATTCTCAAATCCTGATTTTTGGAATCCCAAGCTACTGGATTTGCTGTCAGCGAGTTAATGCTCTCAGAAATGTTGTGGTGCAGCAATATTTCACATTTTTAAAGCACACAGAAAAGCCTAACGACCCTGCTGTTGGAAGAGTTCCCTGGTTTAAGCAGGCCCCTGGATGGTGCCTTGAGAGCTGAGGGGTTGTGCCCCAGGCTCAGCTCATGGTTTCAAGTCCAGACGTGCTGTCCCCACCTGGTGCTGGTGCACCTCTGTCATGTGCAGTTACTGCACATGTGCTGGTTACCTTGTGTTCCCCACCATGGGAACATGTCCACCTGCCAGCTCCTGTATTTCACTCAGGTTGCAAGGACAGTTTGCTGGATCTATGAACATATTTTAGGTGGCAGAGTGTTTCCATCAGGACTGAAGCACATGAGAAGCTTGAAAATTTTTTTCTCTGTGTACAGGCAAGATTTTAAATATGGGGTTAGTTGCTCTTTCTGCATTCAAGGGCCCAGATACTTCTAAACCTGTGGTCACTAGGAGGCTATTCTATTGAAAATCCAGAGGCCTTTGCCCTTAGGAGAGTTTCTACTCTTGCTTGAAAGTGAGATTTGGACTTCTGAGTCACAAAGATGCTTTTTCAAGTGTTCTGTCTGTCTTTCTGCTTCTTTATAAATCGACCTGCTTGGCCTGAACTGAATGTTTAAATAATAAACAGCTGAAGGACAGTCGGACCGCTTCTTTCTGAGTGTTTCCCATGGGGAATGCTTGGGGTCACATGGCATCTGCTCTGACCTTAAAGACCTGCTTTCTGGAGGCCTTTTTACAATGCTAACAAACCTCACATTTTAACTAGCTGTTAAATAAGCCAGTCAGTGGTAACTATTCAGGACAGGGATTAGAAGAGTATTCTTGCTGGGATACAAGATGGCTCTGTCCATGTGCTGGCCAGGGATGAAGGGCTGGAAAACTGTGTGGTGGAAGAGACTATTAATGTGATTTTCCACAACTTTCCTTGCAGCTGCATTTTTGAGAGAGAAGAGAGAGATGGCTAGGCTTGCAGTAACATGTTGTGCCGTCGTAAATGCTACAGCCACCATCTGTTTCCAGCCCACGACTTGAAAGAAAACTGAGCAGTAATCTCATAATTCACATGAGCGTTTTACACTTGTGAACCCTTCCCAACCTTTGTCTAATAATGAGGGGAGTGCATGGTGCTAAATTTTGTATTTTTCCTGCACTTATTAGTGTTTATTTGTATGTCTCTTTCTGTTTTGTTGTTTTGTGATTTTTTTTCCCATTAAAAAAAATCTCACTGGGAGAAAATCAGATCAGTTCCATGGACAAAAGAAACATAATAAAGGCAAAAACACAATTCCAATGATCTTGCTGGCAATATTCTCCAGGAGGAGGTGCATTTAACATTCCTCAGTTTGTCTGCCTTATTTACTTGTTCATTAAAAGAAGGAAAGACATTAGAAAGTGAAGGGGGAGGTTGCTGAACTGCCCTTTCCCTGCAGAAACAGAGCTGCTAGAATAGCTGGACATGCGCATTTTAAACTCAAAATGTCAGAGAGGATGGTAATGGTAGGTTGGATTTTAATGAAAACAAATTCTTCTGCTAATCTTCGCTTGGGGCTGGCCCTCCACAGGATTAAGGATACCACCTGCTGTGCCAAAGACATGCTCAGGTTCGAGGCTGCTGGTGGGTGGGAGGAACACAAACATCTGAGAGTGACTTTGGTGAGCAATCACAGTCTGTCCTGTTGCAGTGCCCTCAGGGAAGCCAAAGAGTTGAAATCATTTAGTTGATGGAAATACTGCTCCCCTCCAGCCTGCAAAGCAAGGATAGCATCATTAAGGATTCTTTTCTTGGCTTGCAAAACCAAAGTCTGCTCTTTCTGTGGGCCTCCTCTTGCCTTTGGACCCAATTTGCACACCTCCTCCTCCAACCACAGCTGGACCAACTCAAGGAACTCCTGCTCTCCTCTGGCTTTAGGAACAATGGCTTTCATCATCTCCACCAGACTGCAGAGCAGTTGAAGGATGAAAGGGCTTCTCATTTCATATATCCCACTGCTGCTAGAACTATAAATCAACAATGGACTGAATTTATAGCCAAGTGCTACTGCAAGCAAGTGAAACTTATTTTGTGCTGTCATATGTATGGTCAAACTGTCCAAGAAGTTGCCAAACAAAGAACTGAGCTGCTGATGGGCAACTCATTCAATCTATTCTCATTTTATTTAAAAATAATAAATAACTATCAATCAAAGGAACTTATTTTGACATGTGCTACCTGTTGTGGTGATCCTCAGTATCTCCAGGATGTGTCTGTAAGTGGAAGAAAGCTGCCAGCTGTTTCCAGGTCCAGCAGATATGACATGAAATTCCACCAAGAAAAGGTTTGTGGGCTCACTAGGGTTGGGGACTGGTTAAGAGCCACTTCGTTTTTTAGCACTCCTTGCTGTTCTGAGAGTGTTTGGTCAGGTAGCAAGTGTGCACAGAGGGCCACATCCGTGTTGACCTCTGCTTAAATCAGTGTCTTACAGTTTGATGACAGGTGTATTGTTGGTGGATCTTTGGGGTCTGGAAAGCTGGCCTGTGTCTGTTTTGGTGCCTTGTGATGGTGACGAGCTAAAAAGGAGATGGTAGAAACTCTTCAAGCTGCTGGGGTCTGAATCATATATTTCTGTATGATTTTCTTACAGACCGAACAAGCCTGAAAGGTTATTTTTGTATTTTCCTCAGGCTCATTAATTATAGCTGGGGGTGTTGGGAGCTGTCGGATTAAACAGCCTTTCCCTGCTTGCTCCTGTTGTCCTGTCAGATTCAATCTCTGCAGCCTCCCACTCCCTTGTCTGTAGTTTATGGCCACATCTGGAGTGTCTCCCTGCACATGTGGAGGAAGGAGCCTTCCCACTGCCCGCACACACATCGTGGCTTTTGGTGTCCGTGGAGTTACAGGCATCTTTCCCAACAGTTGTTTTTGCATGAGGGGGAAAGAGAGAAGGGGCACGGGAAGGGCAATGGCAGGGAAGGCCTCTGACATGAAATTCCCAGGAACAGGATTTGCACATTTTATGACCGTTCAGATGGAAATGCAATGGAGCTGAATTATTCCTCCTTAATCCTGCTTTCTCACTTTCCTCCCAGCAGCCTCTTCCCCTCCAGTTTAGGTAATACAGAAGCTTATAAACAAATCCCACCGCGTGAAAAATAGCAAAAGGGAGGAAAAAAAAGGACCTGGGTTAGGGCTGTGATGGATAGACAGGTGGAAGGCAGGCACCAGAAGGGAGGATGAATGGTAAAAGCCTTTGATGGAAACACTAAAGAGCTATTGAAAATCCGAGGGGTGGGGGGAGGGAGGAGAAAGAATAGCAGGAGGAGGGAAAGCAAGGGAGCCGTGCCCCCGTCCCCCCGCCCTCTTTCTCAGGATGTTGAAAGTATTTGTCCTTCGTTACAAAATGATTGAACTGCCGCCAGGCCAGGCCACCCTTCCAGCCATTGCACTGGGAAACTGGCACTTGTGAAAGCCTTGTCGCCTCTCAAATTTTATAGCTTTCCCTTTTTGTGAGACTTTTTGTCTTGTGCTATTTGCAGGATTGTTTTCAGATTTGCTGTGTATCAAAGAAACTATATTTTGTTGCTCTGACAAAGACAGAATCCAGGTAATGAAAAGAAGAATTAAAAAATAAAGGCCCATTTTTATCAGAATGCTCAGCTGTCTGCCTTTTATTGAGTCAGAATATCATACATTTGTTATTCAAAGTGTGAATTTTCTTTACCTCAGGTGCCTTTTGAAGGAGGAATTTCATGTTGTAAATAAAGCTTCTGCTTTACTAATGTCTCTGTGTGCACAAAAGCGGTGCCCGCCCTTCATAGTCAGAGTAGTGAGTAGTGATCTTGTTGTATCATAATTAAAATGTTTTTTGTATCAGGTACGCATGGATGACAGTGGGAAAAGATAATCTTTCCCATTTTCAGAATGGTCTCTGAAGTTCTGCGATGTCTTTCTCCAGCAGGATCTACAGATGGGAAGAACTATTGAAGATCAGCGTATGAGACTGTTCCTGCTGCCAGAGGCTGTATTTGTACCATGTATTTATATGTGGATGTATTTATATAAGCTTGATGCTTGGGAAGGACTGAAGCCATGTGTGTTCTCACACAAGAATTAGATTTGGGTTTCTGTAGATGCAGCCTCCAGGATCTTGTTAACCAGGGGAGGACAGAGGGCTGTGGTGTCTCCCCACTTGCCATCCCTGTCAGAGAGGTTGAGGAGCTTGTGGTGCCCTGGCCAGGTGAGTGACCAGGGCCCTGTGTGTCCCTGGGCAGGTGCCTGCTCTGTGAGTGGGGCATGTGCATGTCCCCCCATCCCATCGGCTGCATTGCCCTCACCGCCCCAAGGACGCTTCTCTGAATACACTGTGCAGACAGTCAGCTGTCTGCTGCCTCCAAGATTAGATCCTGGGATTAGGTCTCTAATGGACTGGCCATCCCATATAATTAAAATAGTCCTAGGAGAGCAGAGAGGCAGTGTGCCACCCATACACAGATGAGTACTGAGGGGTTATTCTTGCTCACATACCTGCTGCAGGTGAAAGCAAATCTCTCCACTAACATAATTTGCAATAGCAATTTCCACCTAGGTGTTTCCAGTACCTGGTTACATTCATGATTGTTTGCAGCGCCCTGAGAGGTGACACTGCCTTTATCCCCACTTCCAAAAGAGGAGAAAGGGTAAGTACTTCACTCAAGGTTAGATGGGGAGTCACTGGAGATGGTGCTCCAGTCTTCTGCCTTCAAAGGAATTTGCTGCAGTGACCAAAGCAAACAGCCCCTGCTGTTACTAGACTGGACTGTGGCGTGTCATTCGCACTTTGTATCTGAGATGCTGTGTCTGGGTAGGTATCACTGTCCCTGTGAACTAACTTTTAGGTCTGGAGCGTGGGTGAACATTTGTCATCATGCCAGAATGACACAAAGTCTAGAAATAATGATGGCAATTCAGGTCATGGGATAACGGGGAAAAATGCTGTCTCAGAAGTGTCCCCATCTGGTGTCACTGCTAGCGATTATCTGCAGGACATGGCTGGGGCCAAGATCAGGTTGTAGCTGATATGAATCATGCCTTGAAATAACACTTTCCTTCTTACATTGTGAAAATTACAGTGCTATGGGAAGTGAAGGAAAATGGGATTTCCCTGGAGGTTAAAGATTTTCCTTTAATCAGCTTTCATAATGTTAATTAAATGTTTGGAACAATGGCTCAGTCCTGGGATCCGCCCTCTCTTGCATAACTATCTCACAATACCGTTTTCACTTTCATGTTTATTTGCCAGCATGATTCAAAGTGAGGGCTGAGCAAGATCACTGCATCAAGGAGCCACTTGGCATTTGGGAAAACTCACCTTCCTCTCATACCTCTCCTAGAGAGAGAAATCCCCAGTTCTCCCCTCTTAAGGAGGGATCACAGCACTTTGTCTGTCATCATTATCCCATCTGCAAATGGGGCTAATAAAAATTTACTGGTATTTTGAGGCTGGTACATATAAATATATACCCACCCATATGGAGAAAAGGGTGTGTTTATAGAGATTGGTACATGGGTAGATCTATTCTGGGTAGGTAAGATAGATTACAGTGCCACTTGTTCCCTGAATTTTTCACTCTCTCTGTAGCGTAGTTGCTATGTGCCCATAGAAGCCATCATCTCTGGTCCTTCGAGCAATGGGCTTAATATAACCCAGTCTCATATCACACATAGACAGAGTGCTCCAGGGAAGAGAAAAGTTGGGGAATGGTTCACAGGCAGGGGATGACATTGATTACCCCAGAGACCACACATCGTGGGAATGGGAGCTGCGCCCGGCACATTTCATGGGCCTCTTGGTCCCAGACTGGGATGTCTCTCCTGGTGGTCTGAGATGTGTCAGTGTGTCCAGACCTGGTGTAGTGAGCACCCACCAGCCACACACGTGCAGGGGCCATGCACACATCCCAGGCCACAGCCTGGCCACTTTGCTCTTCAAGTTAGGAAAGAATTTTTTCAAAAATAAGGTATTAAAATGTACAAATGTCAGACACTCTCAGAAAAAAAACCCCACAAACCTATTATATTTTAGGTCAAAGTGTTATCTAGCTCAAGATTTCTAAATATGTGCAAAATGCGGTTTCTGCAGAAGGACCATTAATCAGCTGCTTGAAGAACTGCCTTTTCTGCCTTTTTTAAGCTGCAAAGATGAAAACAAAAGCAATGATTGCTGGGGCAGCTCCGTTTTCCCATTGTACAGACGCGGGTCTTGGAGCAGGAGGGCACCTTTATCCATGAGAGCTCCTGCTTCCCTAGCAACATGTTAACATCTCTGCAAAAGCTGTTTAAATACCCCGAGCTGCTTGCCATGCAAGCTCTACACAGCAGTTTCCCTGTTGACACACGCTTTTGTCTGCTCAGAGGAGGTGCTCTGTAAACATCAGTGTTAGACGGTTTTTATGTTACTTATTTCTGATTCATTGGTTCTAAATTAGTAGCTCAGAGGCACATACCTTTTGTACAGGCAGGGAAGGGATTGCCTCTCCTCCCCACCTTTGGAAACTTTGACCTGCTAAGATCACAAACTGTAGGAAATCTCAGAGTCGAAGTCCCAGGTACCGCGAGCAGTAAAAGCATGGAGTAAACAGATTAGGTATATTTGAAAGATGTTTTAAGGGAGCTTGGACTATCTGGCTCAGTTTCCATATACCACAAGCAAGATTAATTTCAAGACTGATTTTGATGGCATGAAACCTTCTTCGTTAATACAGGAACTGGCTGTGCAATTTGTATATATATATATATTTATCTTTTTTCCTGTTTGGCACTGCAGGACACGAGGAATAGAAACTTCTTCTCCACACCCCTTTGATTAGCACAGGAGTGGCAGGAGGAATTTTGTTTCTCTTAGTCATTTGGGCAACCTTTGAGCCCAGGTTTTCCACCCTGTTCCCATTAGGAAGCTGCAGAGGCCACGAGAGTGAGTTCCTGGTCAGCTGGGAGCTGTCAGCTGCCTGCAAAGCCTTGGCCAATTCTGTGATAAATCTATGGCGAGGTGTGTAATGTGCGTGGTATCAGAGCTGTATCCCACACAGTTCCTGTCCCAACAAGGATGACATTTTTTTAAAAATTGGAGTACAAAAGGGAAAAACCTACTTCTTGAACTTTTAAGTCAGCTGATGGAGCAGTCAAGGGTATTAGGATCGGGTCTTATCTTTAACCAAGGGCTGCTGGCTGTAGGTTTTACCACTCTCTCACAGCAGTGGGGTGGCAAAACCCTGAAAACTGAGCTAGTCCCTCCTGAATCCTCCCTTGCAGACAGCAAAGGACTTGTTAATTTGCATAAAAAGAAATGCAGAATCCTGTCTACATATTTTGGGCTGAGACAAATGCAAATTTTGTTGTCGGTCTGGCTTGGCATCACCTTTCCAATTCGCTTTTGTTTGGTCTCTCTGTGATTCATCTCTCCATTTCACTTCTCTTTTGTTTGTTCCATAATTGCTGGCTTAACCTGGAGGCATGAGGCTTCCTTGTGGAAACATCACCAGGCTGTCAGTCAGCCACGGAGAGGTGGTACAGCTGGTACAGTCCTTCCTCCCTCTCAGGAGTGGGTGAATCATCCCTTGAATATGCAATATCATCCAGGACAGGAGCCAGGATTCTCAACAGGCACATGAATTCCAACATCTCTGGAAACATTATTTCCACATTTTGGGCAGACTAAGAGACAGTAAGTAAATAAGCAAGCTGTGGCATTTGCAATCGCTGTAGTTTTATTTAAAGTGACTGCCTGTGCTCTAAATGCTTGTGTGGGTATTAAAAATACAAAGAGGAAAGTGTGTATCCTTGATCTGATACTGCCCAAGGCAGCTTCACAGTATGGCCCATTTAATGCCATTGAGCAGTCCATTGAACAGTTAAGAACCCACCAGAAACAGTAACCGCCTGCTTTCCTCCTGAAAACTCACATGAACCAACACATCCCAAACCTTCTCTGTTGCTGGCCTCCAGATTTCTCCTTTGAAACAGTGTCCATGCTGGGTCTTGGTCCAGCATGGAGTTGTTTCACTTGCATAGGAGCTGGAAAAGGCACATGGGCTCCTTCCCTCAGCTGGGATCTTGTTCAGAAGTGTCTCCCCTCCAAGGAAAAGACCAATTTCCCATGGTGGCTGTGAGTGCAATGCATCTGGAGAATCAGGGAATATTCACTTCATCGTCAGGTAATCCATGACACAGCATTTTACTACATTTACTGGTTTTCCTGAGCTCCTGTGTGCTGTGCTCATAAATTCAATAAAACTGCCCCAGAATGAACATAAAATTATATTTCATTGTTGAAATATAATGATTTCAGACAGATTGCAGAGAGATGCAATGGGAAAGGATCACTGCTCTGACTGGACTGGGAAATACTGGTCAGGAGGGCTATGATAAGGTTTTCTCTATGCTGTTATTAATACCAATAGCTAAGACTTTTTCTGCTTTGCTTTTGTGCCAAGGTTATAGATACATGTTAACCCTCATCAGTCCTTCTGACGATAACAGTGAAGGCAAAATACCATTAAAATTATCTTCCTATATGTTTAAACCACTCTGGCACTTTTCCAGGCAGTATTTGTGCCCCTGTTTATGCTGCAGACCCTAGTGACCCTGGAATACTTTTATTTACGACAGCATAAGCATCATTTCCATGGCAACATGGTTTTCAAGCTGCAGATTGAGGATTGCAATTTCCTGAGCAATAGAAGAAGTAATGGTGGAATTTTTTTCCCCCTAATCAGCTAGTAGCAACTTTCATGTGCAAAACGACCAGCCACGACAAATCATTTAAAAGCTATATTATCATCAAGGCAATTTGAAAGCTCAGCATGGTTAGCCTAAAAATAAAAGAGGTTTAGATCCAGTTGTTTAATGGAAATGAAGATCATGCGATGATATCCTCACTGCTGCTCCAGTAAATTGGCTTCAATGTGCTCTGCAGTGTTGCCTAATGAGGAGCAGAGCAGTTCCCTTCACTGGAATGACACGTTATTTACAGGAAGACCAGGATGTAGTTATAATCCTATACACTTTCAGACAATGCTTTCCCATATTGGAGGAGATGACAAAGCCTGTTTGAAAACAGTCCAAGCTATCAACAAAAGAATGTTATTAACAGAGATGTTGGTTAGTGGCTCATGTGAAGCTGCACTTGGTGCTTTCTGCCTTCAGAGAGCACCGGGGTGGAGCTGGTCCCCGGGATGGAGCAGCTGCCTGTGCACACACACAGATGCCAGCACAGCCCTGCCCGTTGCTGTGAACAGAAACACAGAACTGAGTGTATGGACATTGTTTGGCAGTGCCACATCACTGCTTCCCTCCCCAAAATCAGTTTTCAAAGGGGGTTAAGTGTTGTCAATCCACAAATAGGGATGCTGAGGGGCAGAAAGATGCGATGATGTGTCCAAGGTTGCCCTGGCTGACATTCAGAGGTGCTTCCTGGAGTCCCAGGACTGTCTGTCCTGTCTACCAGGGGTCATGATCCGTCTATCAGACGATGGTGTTTGTAGGCTGGAGCTCTCCCCTGATAAGCCAGCACCACTGGGACCATTACCACTCACTGGAGGACAACACTTCTCACAGCTGCTCTTCTCACCATCTTTCACTGGCAGAAAACTTGCACTAAAAATACTGCTTTAAGGAATTCAGAAAAAGGTGAGGATTTTCTTTCCTGTTAGATTGCCTCAAGAGCAGAGAAATCTCACTTCATATCCAGGTGGGATTTGATGCTGTCCAGGCCAAGCTCACAGAACTACTACCTACCAGAATGCTTGGACTTAGCAGCACTGACTCACAACTCTCTGTAGTATCAGTTACTCATGTCTCCAAGTTCCAAGTTAGACCTTAATGGTGAAGCTGTCACTTTAGAATTATCAGAGACAAATTTCTAAATCATGGTAGAAATTATTTCAAAGAAAATAGGTGTTGCTGCTGGGTTTTTTCCATACAGAATTATTTGGGTGACAGGTAAAGAAATGTTGAATGTAATGGTAGAGGTATACTTTACATGATAAAAAACATGTTCATACTGTTCAATAGTATTGGGGCAAAACTTCCTCTGGTTTTGAAAGCATTAGAGCAACAGAAGTGGCCTCTGGGTTTAGGGGACCCCCACATCTTTTGAGGTATGGCTGGTCATCAACTCTTCTGGTGGAAGCTGAGGAGGTGCTGCTTTTAAACACCAGCTTTTCCATTCCAGGGATTAATTAATTTAGTGTTCTGGGGTGTAAGATATTGGACCAAGCACATCACCTCAATGTCAAAAGCTTTCAGGACATCAAGACCTGCAAGAAGCCCTGGACTAGATGACCTTTAAAGATCCCTTCTTACCCAAACCATTCTGTGTACTGCATTACTAATATGCAATGCCAGCTGTAGCATCCCAGCATCCTCCTCCTTTGAGGTTGGTTGTCAGACTTGATTTGCAGTCTGGGCACCTGGGATAGGAACTCAGGGAATCACTAAGGTTGTTCTGGCCTGAGGAGAGTGCTCACCCTCACGCTGGCTGGCGATGGAAGAGGAGGAAGGCTTTTCATCCTGCTCTTATGGTTTAGACTTGAACTTGGAACTGTTTGTTTTTGCTACGCCACCCCTTCCGCCCTAGTTAATAGTCAACTTTGAAACCCAGCTTTATGTCCCATGTGTTTGATTTACATTTCAAATGCAGGGCCAGGAGGGCAGGCTGTCTAAATCACTTGTCAGCACAAGGGAAGGAGGTGACACAGTGGGAGGAAAAAAGTGAGACGCGGCTGTGGCCCAGTATAAACTCTCAGGCAGCTGGACAATGCTGTTACTGGGAGAGTCCCCAGCAAGCGACAGATGCTCACCTTGCTCAAAGGTTGGGGTCTAACCCAGGCACCACACAGGGACCAGCTTGTCTCCTTTGATTTATGCTCCATTTCTCAGACTCTACAACCCTGCATCCTGTTTTCCTTCTCCTCTGCAGCTGTACATGGAGATGAGGGCTCAAAAAAACTTAGCAAGAGGAGTTTCTTTTGAAACTAAAAATAGCTTGTCAGGACTTTACTATTTTTTTTGATCAGTATGTCCCAATCTTAAATTTATGACCAACCTGTAGTGGAATTGGCATACAGGAAACCTCTCTAATCACCAGTTGGAGGACACAGGGCAGAATGAGTTCACTGGCCACTCTTGAAAAAAGTCTGGCTGGAAATATCGTTTTCAGCTGCTCTTTGATGAGGTAACATCAAGGAGCAAAGTGATTGCACACACCACCCAGGCCACTGCCAAATGGTTTGCAAGGCCAGTCAGTGCCACATTGAGGGAAGGGGAAACATTTGCAAAATCAGTAAAAAATGAATTAGTTGTGTTTTAAAGCAATTACTTTCCAGACTGTTTACTCTGAATGACACAGATATGATTGGCCCATCCTTAGAGACCTTCTCAGGCTTGACCTGATGGATGTGGTGATGCCTAATCCTGCCCTGCTGATGCTGCCTGGAGTCACATTGTGCGTATCTTGACAGCTCATCAGCAGAGTATTGCTGGCTGCCACACGCTGCCCTGATGTGTTTTTACAACGGGACAACCTTTTCCTTTCATTTTTTTAAAAATTAAACACAAGATCCTTATGCTGCAGAAGGAACAGTCCTTTGTGGAGATGTCAGGTGGAGAAGCCACCATGGAGCCACAGCCCAAGACCATCAGAGGTTGATGTGAGCACTGTGCCTCTCCAGTGAGCCCACACCCTCCCCAGCTTCCCAGGATTTTACTGGAAATAGCTACCTCTGCTTCTTGCAAGCATGTTATAAAAACTACCTGCTGGGTTCAGCTGATGTAAATCCCCATAAATTCATGCACCAGCCTTATTCCCAGAGAAGTGCTGCTTAACACTCTGTTTCTTCATAGCTGCAATTTCTCTCAGTTTATTTTAACGTGGTGCCTTGCTCAGTTTCACCACACACGTCCTGTGTATTGCCAAAAAGGCACTGATGAACATGAGCTGTGTTACCAGAAATCACACTCCTGTTCCTGTTCCTTGGCTCATTTCTCTCTCATTTCCCTTTACCTTCCTATTTTAAGTCTGCATGCATGACATACCTGTCAGTTAGATCCACTCAAATATTTATCCAGTAATTTAATCAGTGAATTTCATGGTACATTGCTAACTACATTGATGATTTTCTCCTCATTCACATATCTTGGGTTGCGGTGCATTAGGGAGCAGAAGACTGCAGGATCATGGGGATGCATGAACTCAATGAACTTTATAAACCATAAAGAATTTCTCAATTTTCTTGCAGTCCTGAGGTTTGTGAGGAGCCTTGGCTGTGTGCTGTGCTGAGGGGAAGGGAAAAGTGACAGAGCTTCCTGAGATTTGGGCATCAATGTGACCCAGCATCAGCCTCAGCTATGGGCCAACTGCTGGCATGTGCCAAGGGAAAATCAAACACAAAAGGGACAGAGTCCACTGGAACAGGGAGTGAGGGATTTTACCTTTAAATTTCAGAGGACACTCCTTTTTTCCCCTGCTCCTAATCATCAGTCATTCAGGAGAGAGAAACTCATCTTTCATAGGAAATTATTCCCCCCAAAGAAAGCTCTTTCTTGATCCAATCCCAGCTTCCAGGTTAGAACAACTTTAGGAGATACACCAAACCTCCAGAATATGTTCTTGGAGCCCATCATGATCACAGGCTGGAGCAATTCCAGCCCGAATAAGCTCCCCAGAGCCAGGCACCAAGGCTGAGCACCCCAAAGCCACCCTGCTATGTGCCCCAGGGCTGGTTAACCCTGGGCTCTGGTGGTTTGGCCAGTCAGTCCTTTCCTCACCTCAAAACAGGGCCTCAAAGAAAGGGAGGAGTGAGAAGTAGCACCCTTTTATAGTGTGAGTAACTGCTCAGCAATATGTTCCCCCGGGGCAAGGTATGCTCCACATGCTGTGATTTCAAAAGAAGTTTTAAAAAAAAAAACAAAGAAGGAATGAGGAACTAACTCAACACACCCTGTAGGTAGGTTCTGGCTTCCCAGGAGAGAATTATAGTACAAACTTTCCAAGCAGTTTTTCTTTTTTTTTTTTTTTCCCCCTTTCCAAACCCAAACCCTTCTTTCTTTACTGGATAGTGCTCTGCCTTGACAGGATGAGAAAGATGTTGTATATGTGTGGATATAGATACTATATCACCCATTTCCATTAATAGCTATTAAGAATAGGGATAGAAGTGATAATCTCTTTCTGTTGCATCCTGTGCCCAGTCTCCAAGAATCCCGTTACTTAATGTTTGACACATCCTTTGGAGGTAGATGAATATAATCTCCCCCCACTCATTCCTGGCTCTGGAAGCTGCAGCACACACGGAGCTCACCACAAGCACTGGATTTGGCTACAGTGATTCAGGCATTTGCTAAAGGGCTTTGCTAGGCTGGTGTGCTTGATATCTTGCAGGATAGGGTAGGAAGGCAGCGAGAGATTAAGGATTTTATCATGTTCCCAGGAAAGTTCAGTACAGAGTTTCACTGATTTGTGTGGAAGTGAAGCTGACCCTAATAGTGTACACAGCTGGGAGAGAGGCCTGAGAGATCCCAGTGTCTCATCCTTTCCTCTAGCCACTAGGCTACACTTCTTGGAGAAATATGGGACACAGGGGAATTTACACTCTATTACAACCGTGAAGGTTGCTCCAAAAAGAAGCAATATTCTTACATAATAACTAATATAAATCTATAATAACTGCATAATAATGTGTAATTGCATCAGTGTAAGTGCCAGGCTGGAACCTGTGCCTTTCAGAATTCCTTGTCAGTTTTACCAAAACAGCAGATAAGTGGAGGTTGATACAACCTTGTCCGAAGTGTGGATTTCTCCCCACCCTGTAATACCTGCACTTAGCTGAAATTCTGCAAGTGATTGCACTTTACTCAGGTATATCTCCTCCAGAAGTGACATGAGGTGTATTAGGAAATAACTTCAAACATATTGAAATGCGAAGCATTTTCAGTATATCAGTAACCTCAAACAGTTCTGGTTAATTGCTGAAGCAACACTGCCTTCACCTCTCAAACAACATTAACTGATTTTAACCAAGATAGGAATATGAAAAGGTTCTAGGCTAAACATCTCTTCCTAAGACTCTTGTGGATGAAGTCAGACTAGGTAGCTCAGCATGCTCTGGTTTTCTCAAAACTCCTTGAAAAAATTATAATAATAATTGCAGTATATTAGTTAGTCCTCAGGGATAGCTCCATTTTCCATGCATGTAACCTTTACTGCTTTGGGATGCAAGCTATTTGTTTTGGCAGCCTGAAACAGCCCATAACTTTGCCATGATAACCATTTTTAGTTTGGCCTGTAGATGTATTTTGTTTTCCCTTTTTCAAATCCATCTGTCCTGAGAAGTCAAATTCCTGATTTTATCTCTCATCACCCACCCTCTTCACTTACAAAGGAGACCTTGGAGCAAACCCTCATCCTCTTCCCTTGGTCTATGGTTTTCCCTTGCCTCATTCTCAAAGAGATTCATGTTTCTATTTCACTAGTCTGGGTTAAATGCTTCTGTCCCTGAAATTTCTGGACTCTGAGGCGGGGAGGTTTTGTATTTATTACCTTACACTAACATCTGAAGTACTTTTGTTGAATTTACAAGTTTTAAGAACAAGAAAAACAACCCAGAAATCATTGTCCTGCCTTAACAAAGCTGTTGATGGTGCGTGCGTGTGTGAGAAAAGAAAACAGCTCTTCCCCTGTCCTTTTCTATTTTTTTTTTCCAGAGGAAAAAACAGCAAAAACACGTCTGCTAATAAAATCATTCAGTCTCATTGGCAGTGCTTTGCCATTCAGCAGGTTCATTCAGGCTATTTTCATGGGTGATTCTTTTTTCAGATGTACAGCATCCAAATATAGCAGAAGTGGATATTTTCTGTCTTTGAAAAGAGAAAAATAGTCATAGTCATCAGACAGTGGGACTGATGCAAAGTGCAGGGTGAGACCTGAGCACCTGGTGAGAGCCCTCAGCTGATTTTGATCTTCACATCATCTGGAGGCAGCTGTGGGGAGTCTGTAACTAATTTATAGCAGAACATTGAGTCATTCTATGTTGCCATAGGATCAAGTTCAGGCCAGAATTTGCACAAGGTAGGAACAGCTTAGGTCTATCTTTGCCCTGTTCCTTCAGAGTGTGTTCCCCAAGAGCTATGCAGCATGTGCTCTCATCAGCTGCCCAAGTGCAATTAGACCTGAGCAAACTCAGTGATGGGGGAAGAATTTAGCTGAAGAATTCTTAAGAGTGCTGTGAAAGCAATGATTTGAGAGACACAGGAAAATATGCCTCTGGTAAAACATGTACTTCTTCACTAGTATTTTAGGTGTAGGAACAAAACAATGTTGAGTGTTTCTTGCTTCCCACGAAGTGCAAAGCTGTTCCTTTAGGTTCATCCCAGATCATCTGAGTGACTAATTCCCTCTCAGAGTTAGCAGGGAGACATGTGTTGGTCTGTTATGCAAAGTTAGCAGGGATTATTTGGTTTATCACCATCAGCTTTTCTATGCTCCAGAGCCGCTCTTATTCCCGGCCAGATGTGCTGAGGTGGACCCAGCATCTGGGTGGTGCTTCACCAAACCCTCTGAGTCCTTGCTGACAAAGACCTGCAAAAATACTTTTATCTGTTTGCCTTGTCACAGGCCACATGAAACAGCCCTGCAGGCTGGATTCAGTTACTTGGATTCCCACTTGGCCATCTGTGATGGGCAGTCACGGGCTTTTTTGGGTTTTGAACTTCTGCCTCCTTGGGGGCCTCATGTAATTGCCCATTTTGCTGACAATCAGAATTGCTCAATAAACTCTGCTGCTTCTTGGGAACAAATGTATAGATATTCTTCAGTAACATAAGTGGGTGTGCTTCTGTGATTAGGAACAGATGAATGTTAAAATAATGAATATTTAGGTATTAGTATTAATATATGTAATTTTGGTATATCAAAATACAAATAATGAGTTAATGATAAATTCTGCCTAATTAGCATGAAGTTCCTTTTGCTGTGGGCTTTGCTCACTTGACAAGTGCACTGCTTCTGTAAGTTAGGTGTGATATTGACTTGCAAGATCAAAACTTTTTTTTTGTCTTGTAATTACTATTGTTTTCAACATTTCAGTCTGAAGAGTATTGGTCTGATCCCTTGCATCCGTAGCTGGAATGTGTCCTGTGTCATTTGAAGGAAAGTTACTGGTTGAGTACAAACATTTATTTAAATCTGTCATTTCCTTTCCCCATGGTTACTCCTAATTCAACACCATACAGGATTTGCCTCCTTGATGATGTCAAGGAAAAGTTTTCTGTAAATCTGCTCCGCCAACCCAGTGACGTAACCTAAGCTCTAAGATATCAGCTTCCTTGCACACAGGTGTCATTCCTCTGCATCTTTCCAGTTCTAATGCTAAACCATATCCCATTTTTTCTGATTATCTAGAAATCCTCCCTCCTTCCCTTCTAGCCCAGTCCATCTTTCATCCCAGCCATCTGTGAGACTGCTGTTAGGCAATGCTATCTTGGTCTAATTTGCAAGAAATAATTGATTTATTACTTCTACATACCTTTCCTGATTTTCCTGGGCATGGCAGAAATAACAGGCTGTTCCAGTCTTAAAGAACTTTATATAAATTGCATTCACACACAACATATCTCAGCGATAAGGGGACCTGAGCTCAAAGGAAGCCGCATCATATCTCAACTCTCTGGAGCTTTGAGAGGTTTATTTTAATAATATCCTGACTTTAGCATATACAATCCGTGGTATTTGCCAAGCTTAAAACAACAGCCACAGGAGGATCCTGTCGTACGTTTTGCAACCGGTTCTCACATCAGCAGAGTGCTGATCCTGCATGGAATTCATTCCACATTTTATTCATTATCTGAATGAGTTATCAAGACAGCCCTCTGCCTGGCTGGAGGTACCAACATAGTGCAGACAGATTTTTTTCCCACAGAACTCTCCGAAGCAATACTGTCAGCATGGCTATATTTAATGGGCTCTACCCATGCAGTCAATCTCTCAGTGCAGAAGAAATAGTTTACAATCTCTGAAACCCTACACTCCCCTCTGCCATGGAGCAGGAAAAAGTAACATCTACCGTCATTCCTTTTGCATGTCGTTGGATCCAGGGGGAAGGGAAAGCTAATAAGACAATGAGGACATTGAAAACAATATTTTAAGAGGCAGAGCAAGGGGAAAAAAAAAATCGTAGTCGGCATCTGCAAGCAATCTTTGACCACAGCTAAAGGCTGCCTTTAAATTCACATATGTCGTGCCCTACTTACCTTTGTTTTAGGCTTAGTTTAGAAATAACCTGTGATCTTTATATCATTGTTATTGCTGAGTGAAGAGTTAGGATAAAGACTGTTGCATGCAAAGCAGTTTCCCATGAGTTAAATGCCATTAGACAGAAAATAACTGACATTTTAGGAAGATAACAGGGCGGTATTATCTGCCTCTGAGGTCTCTGTGCCATAGTCCTGCAGCAATGCCTGGCAGAGCTGTGTGCCACACACATTCAGCTAAAAGTCATTTG